>CAJUXJ010001954.1:0-15089 GCA_910589775.1 Avena eriantha | reverse complement strand
TTTTTGTGCCGCCTGCACCAATGGAGAGGAAGCTAATGATAATGATCATGAACTTCAAATGAAGTTACTGCTTAAAACCTCGCAGGTCAACGAGGGTTCGTACACTCCTGATTGGGATGATCTTTCCGTGAACGTTATGTTGGTGGACAACGCTAATGACCCTGTGACGTATGAAGAAGCTATGGTGAGCCCAGATTCCGACAAATGGCTAGAAGCCATGAAAATCCCGAAATGGGATCAAGTACGAAAACCAAGTGTGGATTTGGTGGACTTACCGCATGGCCGTAAGGCTGTCGAGAACAAATGGATTTTCAAGAGAAAAAAAAGATGTGATGGTAATGTTACCGTCTATAAAGCTCGACTTGTCATGAAGGGTTCTGCAAATACAGGAGTTGACTATGATGAGACATTCTCACCAGTAGCGAAGCTAAAGTCTGTGAGGATTTTGTTAGCAATTGCTGCATATTTCGATTATGAGGATTTGGCAGATGAATGTCAAAACGGCGTTCCTTAATGGTGACATTGAGGAAGAGTTGTATATGGTACAACCCAAGGGTTTTGTCGATCCTAAAGATGCTGACAAGGTATGCAAACTTCAGCGCTCCATTTATGGACTGAAGCAAGCATCCCGGAGTTGGAATCAACATTTTGATAAAGTAATCAAAAACTTTGGATTTATACAAACTTATGGAGAAGCTTGTATTTACAAGAAAGTGAGTGGGAGCTCTGTAGCATTCCTAGTACTATATGTATGACATATTGTTGATTGGGAATGATATAGAACTTCTTAGTAGCGTCAAAACATTTGAATAATAGTTTTTCAATGAAGGATCTTGGCGAAGCGGCATATCTTCTAGGTATCAAGATTTATAGAGTTAGATCAAGACGCCTAATAGCGCTTTCAAAGTACATACTTAGACAAAGTTCTAAAGAAGTTTAGAATGGAAGAAGCAAGAAAGGGTTCGTGCCCATGTTGTCAGGTAAGACCTTGAGTAAAACTCAAAGTCTAGCTATGGCAGAAGATAGATGAGAGAGAAATGAATAATATTCCCTACGCTTCGGCCATAGGTTCTATCATGTATGCCATGCGTGTTACAAGACCGGATATAGCACATGCTGTTAGTTTGACTAGCAGATATCAAAGTGATCCTAGAATGGAGCACTGGACAGCGGTCAAGAATATCC
Organism: Avena eriantha; assembly: GCA_910589775.1. Lineage (NCBI taxonomy): Eukaryota > Viridiplantae > Streptophyta > Magnoliopsida > Poales > Poaceae > Avena > Avena eriantha. The sequence goes on along the minus strand of CAJUXJ010001954.1, from coordinate 13,904 downwards.
TAAAGTACCTAAAATGGACTAAGGATATGGTTCTTTCTTATGGAGGTGATGAACAGCTTGTTTGTAACGGTTACACCGATGCTAGTTGGAACACCGATCCGGATGACTCAAAGTCACAGTCGGGATACGTATTTATTTTGAATGGTGCTGTAGTGAGCTGGAGGAGTGCGAAGCAAAAAAAGCGTTGTGGCAAAATCTTCAACTGAATCGGAATATATAGCTGCTTCGGAGGCTGCACAAGAAGCCGTTTGGATGAAGGAATTCATTACTGAACTTGGCGTGGTTCCCAGTGCGTTGGACCCGATGGCCATCTACTGTGACAACACAGGTGCCATAGCTAATGCACAGGAGCCAAGGTCACATAGCAAGATGAAGCACATCAAGCTACGTTTCCACGCTATTCGCGAGTATGTCCGAGATGGTGACATAAAGATTTGCAAAGTACACACTGATCTGAATGTGGTGGATCCGTTGACTAAACCTCTCCCTAGAGCAAAGCATGACCAACACCAGAACGCCATGGGTGCTCGGTATATTACCATGTAATCTAGATTATTGACTCTAGTGCAAGTGGGAGACTGTTGGAGATATGCCCAAGAGGCAATAATAAAAGTGATTATTATTATATCTTTGTGTTTATGATGAATGTTTACATCCCATGCTATAATTGTATTATTAGGAAGAAACACTAATACATGTGTGTTTTGTAAACATAAGAGAGTCCCTGTAAGCCTCTTGTTGAACTAGCTTGTTGATTGATTGATGATCATGGTTCCTGATCATGGACATTAGGATGTGATTAATAACAAGGTTATATCATTAGGAGAATGATATGATGGACACACACCCATAGTAAGCGTAGCATAAGATCAAGTCATTTAAGTTCGTATTGCTGTAAGCTTTCAATGCATAGTAACCTAATCCTTCGACCATGAGGTTGTGTTAATCACCATCACCGGATGGGTTTGATGACATCAAACACCGCTTCGTAACTGGGTGGTCATAAAGGTGTCATTGGGTATTCTGAAAGTATGTGGTTGAAGCGCATGAACCAAGATTGGGATTTGTCCATCCATATGACGGATAGACTGCTCTGGGCCCTCTCGGTGGAATGTCATCTAGTTAGCTTGCAAGCATGTGACTGGGTCACAAGGGATGACATATCACGGAACGAGTAAAGAGTACTTATCAGTAACGAGGTAGTAGAACTAGGTATGGAGAGATGCCGACGATCAAAACTCGGATAAGTATAGTATCGCGTGACAAAGGGAATTGGTTTCGTATGTAAATGGTTCAATCGATCACGAAGTCATCGTTGAGTATGTGGGAGCCATTATGGATCTCCAGGTCACGCTGATGGTTATTGATAGGAGATGTGTCTCTGTCATGTCTACATATTCACGAACCGTAGGGTGACACACTTAAGGTTCGAAGTTGTTTTAAGTAGATATGGAATGTGCGTGGAGACCGAATGTTGTTCGGAGTCTTGGATTGGATTCGGGACATCACGAGGAGATCCGGAATGGTCCGGAGAATAAGATTCATATATTGGAGATTTTCTGAGTTAGGAAATGTTCCGGAGTATTTGTATGAGGGTTCTAGAAGGTTTCGGAATGTTCCGGAAGGTTCTGGAAGGTTTCTTGGAGTTTGCTTGAAAACCAAGGAAGGGATCAAGGAGTCCTGGTGGGTCAAGACTAGGAGTCGTGGGGGAGGAGACTCCCCCCTCCCCAATCCGCCGGCCCTAGGGGAGGGGAGTCCTACAAGGACTCCCCCTCCCCATGGCGCCTCACCCCCTTTAAATAGAGGGGCAGGGGCGCCCCCTCCACCCTGCTCCATAACTCCAATCTCTGCCGCCTCTCTCTCCTCCTTTCTTCTGCACAGGCATAGGCGAAGCCCTGCAGAATTCTCTACTCCACCACCACCACCACGCCGTCGTGCTGCTGGGATTCGTGGAGAAGATCTACTACCTCCGCTGCTCGCTGGAATGGAACGAGGAGAGGAAGGTCTGCTTCGACTCCGCACGTGTGACCGACTGCGGAAGCGCTGCCGAAACACGCGCCGGGGAAGGATCGTCCACTTGACCGACTGCCGGAAGCATGAACATTATATCTGGATCCTGTTTATTGCGAGACGGTTACTCTTTTAAGTCGAGAGAATAAAGGTTGTTCGATTTATATGAGTAATATCTTTTATGGTAATGCACCTGAGATGAATGGTTTATTCTTACTGAATCTCGATAGTAGTGATACACATGTTCACAACATAGATGCTAAACGAATAAAATTAAATGATAATTCTACATACATGTGGCACTGTCGTCTTGGTCACATTGGAGTGAAGCGTATGAAGAAACTCCATTCTGATGGACTTCTTGAATCACTGATTTTGAATCACTTGAAAGATGCGAAGCATGTCTAATGGGAAAAATGACTAAGACTCCATTCTGGGAATAATGGAGCGAGCTACAGACTTATTGGAAATAATACATACCGATGTGTGCGGTCCAATGAGTGTAGCGTCGCGTGGTGGATATCGTTATGTTCTCACTTTCACGGATGACTTGAGTAGATATGGGTATGTCTACTTTATGAAACATAAGTCCGAAACTTTCGAGAAGTTTAAGGAATTTCAAAGTGAAGTGGAAAATCATCGTAACAAGAAGATTAAGTTTCTGCGTTCTGATCGTGGAGGTGAATATCTGAGTTATGAGTTTGGCATGCATTTAAAGAAAACGTGGAATACTTTCGCAGTTGACACTGCCGGGAACACCACAGCGTAATGGTGTGTCTGAACATCGTAATCGAACTCTCTTAGATATGGTTCGGTCTATGATGTCTCTTACAGATTTACCGTTATCATTTTGGGGCTATGCATTAGAGACAGCCGCATTACTTTAAATAGGGAACCATCTAAATCCGTTGAAACGACACCGTACGAATTGTGGTTTGGTAAGAAACCTAAGTTGTCGTTCCTTAAAGTTTGGGGTTGCGAGGCATATGTAAAGAAGTTACAACCGGATAAGCTAGAACCCAAAGCGGAGAAATGCGTCTTCATAGGATACCCTAAAGAAACAATTGGGTATACCTTCTATCATAGATCCGAAGGCAAAGTTTTCGTTGCGAAGAATGGATCCTTCCTTGAGAAGGAGTTTCTCTCGAAGGAGGTGACTGGAAGGAAAGTAGCACTCGATGAGGTTATTGAACCTTCTCTCGGATTTGAGAGTAGCGTAGCACCGAAAGATGTTTTGTGCCACCTGCACCAATTGGAGAGGAAGCTAATGATAATGATCATGAAACTTCAAATGAAGTTACTGCTAAAACCTCGCAGGTCAACGAGGGTTCGTACCACTCCTGATTGGGATGACTCTTCCTTGAACGTTATGTTGGTGGACAACGCTAATGACCCTGTGACGTATGAAGAAGCTATGGTGAGCCCAGATTCCGACAAATTGGCTAGAAAGCCATGAAATCCGAAATGGGATCATGTACGAAAACCAAGTGTGGACTTTGGTGGGACTTACCGCATGGCCGGTAAGGCTGTCGAGAACAAATTGATTTTCAAGAGAAACACAGATGCTTGATGGTAATGTTCCGTCTATAAAGCTCGACATATCGCGAAAGGGGTTCGACAAGTACAAGGAGTTGACTAGTATGAGGACATTCTCACCAGTAGCGAAGCTAAAGTCTGTGAGGATTTTGTTAGCAATTGCTGCATATTTCGTATTAGTAGATTTTGCAGATGGAATGTCAAAATCGGCGTGTCCTTAATGTGAGCATGAGGAAGAGTTGTATATGGTACAACCCAAGGGTTTTGTCGATCCTAAAAGATGCTGAAAAGGTATGCAAGCTTCAGCGCTCCATTTATGGACTGAAGCAAGGCATCCCGGAGTTGGAATCAACATTTTGATAAAGTAAATCAAAAACTTGGGATTTATACAAACTTATGGAGAGCTTGTATTTACAAGAAAGTGAGTGGGAGCTCTGTAGCAGTTTCCTAGTACTATATGTAGATGACATATTTGTTGATGGAATGATATAGAACTTCTTACTAGCGTCAAAAACTATTTGAATAATAGTTTTTCAATGAAGGATCTTGGCGAAGCGGCATACTATTCTAGGCATCAAGATTTATAGAGATAGATCAAGACGCCTAATAGCGCTTTCACAAAGTACATAACTTAGACAAAGTTCTAAAGAAGTTTAGAATGAAGATAGCAAGAAAGGGTTCGTTCCCATGTTGTCAGGTAAGACCTTGAGTAAAACTCAAAGTCCAGCTACGCAGAAGATAGAGAGAAAATGAATAATATTCCCTATGCCTCGGCCATAGGTTCTATCATGTATGCCATGCTGTGTACAAGACCGGATATAGCACATGCTGTTAGTTTGACTAGCAGATATCAAAGTGATCCTGGAATGGAGCACTGGACAGCGGTCAAGAATATCCTAAAGTACCTAAATAGGACTAAGGATATGGTTCTTTCTTATGGAGGTGATGAACAGCTGTTGTAAACGGTTACACCGATGCTAGTTGGAACACCGATCCGATGACTCAAAGTCACAGTCGGGATACGTATTTATTTGAATGGGTGCTGCAGTGAGCTGGAGGAGTGCGAAGCAAAGCGTTGTGGCAAATCTTCAACTGAATCGGAATACATAGCTGCTTCGGAGGCTGCACAAGAAGCCGTTTGGATGAAGGAATTCATTACTGAACTTGGCGTGGGTTCCCAGTGCGTTGGACCCCGATGGCCATCTACTGTGACAACACAGGTGCCATAGCTAATGCACAGGAGCCAAGGTCACATAGCAAGCTGAAGCACATCAAGCTACGTTTCCACGCTATTTCGCGAGTATGTCCGAGATGGTGACATAAGATTTGCAAAGTACACACTGATCTGAATGTGGCAGATCCGTTGACTAAACCTCTCCCTAGGGCAAAGCATGACCACACCAGAACGCCATGGGTGTTCGGTATATTACCATGTAATCTAGATTATTGACTCTAGTGCAAGTGGGGAGACTGTTGGAGATATGCCCAAGAGGCAATAATAAAAGTGATTATTATTATATCTTTGTGTTTATGATGAATGTTTACATCCCATGCTATAATTGTATTATTAGGAAACACTAATACATGTGTGTTTTGTAAACATAAGAGAGTCCCTAGTAAGCCTCTTGTTGAACTAGCTTGTTGATTAATTGATGATCATGGTTTCCTGATCATGGACATAGGATGTGATTAATAACAAGGTTATATCATTAGGAGAATGATGTGATGGACACACACCCATAGTAAGCGTAGCATAAGATCAAGTCATTAAGTTCGTATTGCTGTAAGCTTTTAAAATGCATAGTAACCTAATCCTTCGACCATGAGGTTGTGTTAATCACCATCACCGGATGGGTACTTTGATGACATCAAACACCGCTTCGTAACTGGGTGGTCATAAAGGTGTCATTGGGTATTCTGAAAGTATGTGTTGAAGCGCATGACCAAGATTGGGATTTGTCCATCCATATGACGGATAGATATGCTCTGGGCCCTCTCGGTGGAATGTCATCTAGTTAGCTTGCAAGCATGTGACTGGGTCACAAGGGATGACATATCACGGAACGAGTAAAGAGTACTTATCAGTAACGAGGTAGAACTAGGTATGGAGATGCCGACGATCAAACCTCGGATAAGTATAGTATCGCGTGACAAAGGGAATTGGTTTCGTATGTAAATGGTTCAATCGATCACGAAGTCATCGTTGAGTATGTGGGAGCCATTATGGATCTCCAGGTCCCGCTGATGGTTATTGATAGGAGATGTGTCTCTGTCATGTCTACATATTCACGAACCGTAGGGTGACACACTTAAGGTCGAAGTTGTTTTAAGTAGATATGGAATGTGCGTTGGAGACCGAATGTTGTTCGGAGTCTCGGATGGATCCGGGACATCACGAGGAGATCCGGAATGGTCCGGAGAATAAGATTCATATATTGGGGATCATTTTCTGAGTTAGGAAATGTTCCGGAGTATTTGTATGAGGATTCTAGAAGGTTTCGGAATGTTCCGGAAGGTTCTAGAAGGATTCTTGGAGTTTGCTTGAAAACCAAGAAGGATCAAGGAGTCCTGGTGGGTCAAGACAAGGAGTCGTGGGGGAGGAGGACTCCTCCCCCCCTCCCCAATCCGCCGGCCCTAGAGGGGGGAGTCCTACAAGGACTCCCCCTCCCCATGGCGCCCTCCCCCCTTTAAATAGAAGGGGCAGGGGCGCCCCCTCCTACCCCTCTCCATAACTCCAATCTCTGCCGCCTCTCTCCTCCTCCTTTCTTCTGCACAGGCATAGGCGAAGCCCTGCAGAATTCTCTACTCCACCACCACCACCACGCCGTCGTGCTGCTGGGATTCCGTGGAGAAGATCTACTACCTCCGCTGCTCGCTGGAACGAGGAGAGGAAGGTCTGCTTCGACTCCGCACGTGTGACCGACTGCGGAAGCGCTGCCGAAACGCGGCGCCGGAAGGATCGTCCACTTGACCGACTGCGGAAGCGCTGCCGGAACGCGACGCCGGAAGGATCGTCCACACGATCTTGAGATCGGCAAGTGATCGACTACATCAACCACGAGATCTAATCTCGTTAACGCTTTCGGATCTACGAGGGTTAGTTCCTATCTATCTCGTTGCACATGTCTAATAGATTAGATCTTGGCTTTTATCTAGATTAGATCTGGGTTTTGTTCGTTCTTGCGGTAGAAATTTTTTGTTTTCCATGCTACGAACCCATCAGTGGTATCAGAGCCGTATCTATGCGTAGATCTGTTGCACGAGTAGAACACAATGTTTTTGTGGGCGTTGATGCTTTTGTTGTCGGTGTCTTAGCGTGTACTTTGCATCTTGCGGCATGGTGGGATGAAGCGGCTCGGGCTAACATTACATGTCATCGCACATGAGACTTGCTCCACGCTTGACGTGCAACTTGCTTTGCACAAGTGGCTTTGCGGGTGTCTGTCTCTCCCACCATAGTTAAGATTCAATTTACAATGAGCATCTGACAACACTTGTATCAACGTTGTGGTCCTTGTTCGTAGGTAAGATCGGTCTTATGCGAAAGCCCCAAACCACGTAAAACATGCAAAGAAAATTAGAGGCGTCTAACTTGTTTTTGCAGGGGTTTTGTGATGTGATATGGCCATCATGTGATTGTGATTGTATTTGATGTATGCAATGATCCTTGTTGTAATATGGCAACCGGCAGGAGCCTAATGGTTGTCTTTAATTCTGTTAAGACCTGCGTGTCTATTCATCTTGTAATAGCTTTATTCCAAGTAGTTGTAATAGTTGCTGGTGATGATGGACAACCATGAAGCGGCGCCACTGACCTTGACGCAATGCTGGTGATGATGGAGATCATGTTCGTGCTTTGGAGATGGAGATCAAAGGCGCAAGAAGAAAAGGCCATATCATATCACACTAATTATGAATTGCCTGTGATGTTAATCCTTTATGCATCTTGTATTGCTTAGATCGCGACGGTAGCATTATAAGATGATCCCTCTCACTAAATATCAAGTAATAAAGTGTTCACCCTTAGTTGGCACCGTTGCTAAGACTCGTCGTTTCGAAGCATCTCGTGATGATCGGATGTGATAGATTCTACGTGTGCATACAACGGGTGCAAGCCAGATTTGCACATGCGGAAACTAAGGTTATCTTGACGAGCCTAGCATGTACAGACATGGTCTCGGAACACGGAATACCGAAAGGTAGAGCATGAGTCATATAAATGATATGATGAACATGAAGATTGTTCGCCGATGAAACTACATCTTCTCTCGTGAAGATCGGACTTGGTGTAGTGGACTTGGTTCGTGTAATCACTAAGACAATGTGAGGGATGTTGTTTTGAGTGGGAGTTCACCTAGTTAGTTTAAGAATTAAATTTGAACTCAATTTGTCATAAACTTAGTCTAAACTACTTGCAAATTGTTGTAGATTATGGCGACCCCCTCCATCAATTTCAATGCGTTCCTAGAGAAAGAAAAGCTTAAGAACAATGGAAGCAATTTCACGGACTGGTTCCGTGGACTGAAGATCGTCCTCAGGGCTGGTCAGTTGACCTATGTGCTCGAAGCACCGCTAGGTGACCCACCTGCAGATAATGCCACCGATGACGAAAAGAATGTTTTCGCCACTCGGAAAAATCATTACTCCACAGTTCAGTGTGCCATCCTGTACGGTTTAGAAGCGGAGCTCCAAAAGCGTTTGAGCACCACGACCCGTTCGAGATCATTAAGGAGCTCAGGCTAATTTTTGAGACTCGCGCGGCCATGGAGAGCTATGAGGCCTCCGAAAAGTTCTTTAACTGTAAGATGGAAGAGGGAAGCTCCGTTAGCGAGCACGTGCTCACCATGTCTGGGTACGCAAAGAAGCTCCAAGAGTTGGGAATATCGATTCCTAATGAATTGGGGATTCACCGTCTCCTTCAATCACTGCCACCAAGTTACAAGAACTTTGTGATGAACTACAACATGCACTGCATGAACAAGACGTTGCCTGAACTATCGTCCATGCTGAAAACTGCTGAAGTGGAGATCAAGAAGGAGCACCAAGTGTTGATGGTCAATAAGACCACCAATTTCAAGAGACAGGGCAAGCCTAAGAACAAGGGCAACTTCAAGAAGGACGGCAAGAAAGCTGCCGCACCTGCTAAGAAGCCCAAGGCTGGTCCTAAGCCTGAAACTGAGTGCTTCTACTGCAAGGGTGCTGGTCACTGGAAGCGTAACTGCCCCAAGTACCTGGCGGATCTGAAGAACGGCAACATCAAGAAGAAAGGTATATTTGATATATGTGTTATAGATGTGTATCTTACTAGTAATCGTAGTAGTGCCTGGTATTTGATACTGGTTCGGTTGCTCATATTTGTAACTCGAAACAGGAGCTGCGGAATAAACGAAGACTGGCAAGAGACGAGGTGACGATGCGCGTTGGAAATGGCTCCAAGGTTGATGTGATCGCCGTCGGCACGCTCCCTCTACATCTACCTTCGGGATTAGTTTTAAATTTGAATAATTGTTATTTGGTGCCTGCGTTAAGCATGAACATTATATCTGGATCCTGTTTATTGCGAGACGGTTACTCTTTTAAGTCCGAGAATAAAGGTTGTTCGATTTATATGAGTAATATCTTTTATGGTAATGCACCTGAGATGAATGGTTTATTCTTACTGAATCTCGATAGTAGTGATACACATGTTCACAACATAGATGCTAAACGAATAAAATTGAATGATAATTCTACATACATGTGGCACTGTCGTCTTGGTCACATTGGAGTGAAGCGTATGAAGAAACTCCATTCTGATGGACTTCTTGAATCACTTGATTTTGAATCACTTGAAAGATGCGAAGCATGTCTAATGGGAAAAATGACTAAGACTCCATTCTCTGGTACTAATGGAGCGAGCTACAGACTTATTGGAAATAATACATACCGATGTGTGCGGTCCAATGAGTGTAGCATCGCGTGGTGGATATCGTTATGTTCTCACTTTCACGGATGACTTGAGTAGATATGGGTATGTCTACTTTATGAAACATAAGTCCGAAACTTTCGAGAAGTTTAAGGAATTTCAAAGTGAAGTGGAAAATCATCGTAACAAGAAGATTAAGTTTCTGCGTTCTGACCGCGGAGGTGAATATCTGAGTTATGAGTTTGGCATGCATTTAAAGAAATGTGGAATACTTTCACAGTTGACACCGCCGGGAACACCACAGCGTAATGGTGTGTCCGAACGTCGTAATCGAACTCTCTTAGATATGGTTCGGTCTATGATGTCTCTTACAGATTTACCGTTATCATTTTGGGGCTATGCATTAGAGACAGCCGCATTCACTTTAAATAGGGCACCATCTAAATCCGTTTGAAACGACACCGTACGAATTGTGGTTTGGTAAGAAACCTAAGTTGTCGTTCCTTAAAGTTTGGGGTTGCGAGGCATATGTAAAGAAGTTACAACCTGATAAGCTAGAACCCAAAGCGGAGAAATGCGTCTTCATAGGATACCCTAAAGAAACAATTGGGTATACCTTCTATCATAGATCCGAAGGCAAAGTTTTCGTTGCAAAGAATGGATCCTTTCTTGAGAAGGAGTTTCTCTCGAAGGAGGTGACTGGAAGGAAAGTAGAACTCGATGAGGTTATTGAACCTTCTCTCGGATTTGAGAGTAGCGCAGCACCGGAAGATGTTTTTGTGCCGCCTGCACCAATTGGAGAGGAAGCTAATGATAATGATCATGAAACTTCAAATGAAGTTACTGCTGAACCTCGCAGGTCAACGAGGGTTCGTACCACTCCTGATTGGTATGACTCTGCCTTGAACGTCATGTTGGTGGACAACGCTGATGACCCTGCGACGTATGAAGAAGCTATGGTGAGCCCAGATTCCGACAAATGGCTAGAAGCCATGAAATCCGAAATGGGATCCATGTACGAAAACCAAGTGTGGACTTTGGTGGACTTACCGGATGGCCGTAAGGCTGTCGAGAACAAATGGATTTTCAAGAGAAAAACAGATGCTGATGGTAATGTTACCGTCTATAAAGCTCGACTTGTCGCGAAAGGGTTCGACAAATTCAAGGAGTTGACTATGATGAGACATTCTCACCAGTAGCGAAGCTAAAGTCTGTGAGGATTTTGTTAGCAATTGCTGCACATTTCGATTATGAGATTTGGCAGATGGATGTCAAAACGGCGTTCCTTAATGGTGACATTGAGGAAGAGTTGTATATGGTACAACCCAAGGGTTTTGTCGATCCTAAAGATGCTGACAAGGTATGCAAACTTCAGCGCTCCATTTATGGACTGAAGCAAGCATCCCGGAGTTGGAATCAACGTTTTGATAAAGTAATCAAAACTTTGGATTTATACAAACTTATGGAGAAGCTTGTATTTACAAGAAAGTGAGTGGGAGCTCTGTAGCATTCCTAGTACTATATGTAGATGACATATTGTTGATTGGGAATGATATAGAACTTCTTAATAGCGTCAAAACCTATTTGAATAATAGTTTTTCAATGAAGGATCTTGGCGAAGCGGCATATATTCTAGGCATCAAGATTTATAGAGATAGATCAAGACGCCTAATAGCGCTTTCACAAAGTACATACTTAGACAAAGTTCTAAAGAAGTTTAGAATGGAAGATAGCAAGAAAGGGTTCGTGCCCATGTTGTCAGGTAAGACCTTGAGTAAAACTCAAAGTCCAGCTACGGCAGAAGATAGAGAGAAAATGAATAATATTCCCTATGCCTCGGCCATAGGTTCTATCATGTATGCCATGCTGTGTACAAGACCGGATATAGCACATGCTGTTAGTTTGACTAGCAGATATCAAAGTGATCCTGGAATGGAGCACTGGACAGCGGTCAAGAATATCCTAAAGTACCTAAATAGGACTAAGGATATGGTTCTTTCTTATGGAGGTGATGAACAGCTTGTTGTAAACGGTTTACACCGATGCTAGTTGGAACACCGATCCGGATGACTCAAAGTCACAGTCGGGATACGTATTTATTTTGAATGGTGCTGCAGTGAGCTGGAGGAGTGCGAAGCAAAGCGTTGTGGCGAAATCTTCAACTGAATCGGAATACATAGCTGCTTCGGAGGCTGCACAAGAAGCCGTTTGGATGAAGGAATTCATTACTGAACTTGGCGTGGTTCCCAGTGCGTTGGACCCGATGGCCATCTACTGTGACAACACAGGTGCCATAGCTAATGCACAGGAGCCAAGGTCACATAGCAAGCTGAAGCACATCAAGCTACGTTTCCACGCTATTCGCGAGTATGTCCGAGATGGTGACATAAAGATTTGCAAAGTACACACTGATCTGAATGTGGCAGATCCGTTGACTAAACCTCTCCCTAGGGCCAAAGCATGACCAACACCAGAACGCCATGGGTGTTCGGTATATTACCATGTAATCTAGATTATTGACTCTAGTGCAAGTGGGAGACTGTTGGAGATATGCCCAAGAGGCAATAATAAAAGTGATTATTATTATATCTTTGTGTTTATGATGAATGTTTACATCCCATGCTATAATTGTATTATTAGGAAACACTAATACATGTGTGTTTTGTAAACATAAGAGAGTCCCTAGTAAGCCTCTTGTTGAACTAGCTTGTTGATTAATTGATGATCATGGTTTCCTGATCATGGACATTAGGATGTGATTAATAACAAGGTTATATCATTAGGAGAATGATGTGATGGACACACACCCATAGTAAGCGTAGCATAAGATCAAGTCATTAAGTTCGTATTGCTGTAAGCTTTTCAAATAGCATAGTAACCTAATCCTTCGACCATGAGGTTGTGTTAATCACCATCACCGGATGGGTACTTTGATGACATCAAACACCGCTTCGTAACTGGGTGGTTATAAAGGTGTCATTGGGTATTCTGAAAGTATGTGTTGAAGCGCATGAGACCAAGATTGGGATTTGTCCATCCATATGACGGATAGATATGCTCTGGGCCCTCTCGGTGGAATGTCATCTAGTTAGCTTGCAAGCATGTGACTGGGTCACAAGGGATGACATATCACGGAACGAGTAAAGAGTACTTATCAGTAACGAGGTAGAACTAGGTATGGAGATGCCGACGATCAAACCTCGGATAAGTATAGTATCGCGTGACAAAGGGAATTGGTTTCGTATGTAAGTGGTTCAATCGATCACGAAGTCATCGTTGAGTATGTGGGAGCCATTATGGATCTCCAGGTCCCGCTGATGGTTATTGATAGGAGATGTGTCTCTGTCATGTCTACATATTCACGAACCGTAGGGTGACACACTTAAGGTTCGAAGTTGTTTTAAGTAGATATGGAATGTGCGTTGGAGACCGAATGTTGTTCGGAGTCTCGGATTGGATCCGGGACATCACGAGGAGATCCGGAATGGTCCGGAGAATAAGATTCATATATTGGGGATCATTTTCTGAGTTAGGAAATGTTCCGGAGTGATTTGTATGAGGATTCTAGAAGGTTTCGGAATGTTCCGGAAGGTTCTAGGAAGATTCTTGGAGTTTGCTTGAAATCAAGATAGGGATCAAGGAGTCCTGATGGTCAAGAAAGGAGTCGTGGGGGAGGAGGACTCCTCCCCCCCTCCCCAATCCGCCGGCCCTAGGAAGGGGGGAGTCCTACTAAGGACTCCCCCTCCCCTAGGCGCCTCCCCTCCTTTAAATAGAGGGGCAGGGGCGCCACCCCTCCTCCCTGCCTCCTACACACCCAATCTCCGCCGCCTCTCCTCCTCCTTTCTTCTGCACAGGCATAGGCGAAGCCCTGCAGAATTCTCTACTCCACCACACCACCACGCCGTCGGTGCTGCTGGGATTCCGTGGAGAAGATCTACTACCTCCGCTGCTCGCTAGAACGAGGAGAGGAGAGGAAGGTCTGCTTCGACTCTGCACGTGTGACAGACTGCGGAAGCGCTGCCGAAACGCGGCCCGGAAGGATCGTCAACAACCGACCGCGGAAGCGCTGCAGGAAACACGACGCCGGAAGGATCGTCACCACACGATCTTGAGATCAGAAAGTGATCGACTACATCAACCACGAGATCTAATCTCGTTAACGCTTTCGGATCTACGAGGGTTAGTTCCTATCTATCTCGTTTTGCTGACAGTCTAATAGATTAGATCTTGGCTTTATCAAGATTAGATCTGGGTTTGTTCGTTCTTGCGGTAGAAATTTTTTGTTTTCCATGCTACGAACCCATCAGGAGGTGCTGAAGCTTACGCGAAGGCCGCTCCTATGTGAGTGTCTTGCAATGGGGGATCTGCTGCCGTACCAGGAGACGGTGTTGGCAGCCTGGCGACCCCGAGCCGGAGCACCGCGACATGAAGTCGGAGCAGCCCTTCCGATCGT
>CAJUXJ010001952.1:0-17669 GCA_910589775.1 Avena eriantha | reverse complement strand
TGTTATTTTCATAAACCACATATGGATCCACCAGTGTCATCGCATGTGTGTTCTTTTCACAAACCACATGGATCCACTAGTGTCATTGAATGTGTGTTCTTTTCACAACCACATATGGATCCACTAGTGTCATTGCATTTGTGTTCTTTTCATGAACCACAATTAGAGTCATTGCATGTGTGTTCTTTTCACCAACCATATATGGATCCACCAGAGTCATTGCATGGCTGTTCTTTTAATAACACACATGGATCCACCAGTGTCATTGAATGTGTGTTCTTTCACAAAGCATATATGGATCCACTAGTGTCAGTGCATGTGTGTTCTTTTCATTAACCACAACTAGAATCATTGCATTTATGTTCTTTTCATTAACCACAACTAGAGTCATTTCATGTGTGTTATTGTCACAAACCACATATGGATCCACTAATGTCATTGCATGTATGTTCTTTTCATAAACCACATATGATCCACTAGTGTCATTGCATGTGTGTTCTTTTCACAAACCACATGGATCCACTAGTGTCATTGGATGTTTTTTTCACAAACCACTTATGGATCCACTAGTGTCATTGCATGTGTGTTATTTTCATAAACACATAGGATCCACTAGTGTCATTGCATGTGTGTTCTTTTCATGAACAACAGCTATAGTCATTGCATGTCTTGTTGTTTTCATAAACACTGGATCAACTAGAGTCATTAATGTGTGTTCTTTTCACAAACCACATACGGATCCACCAGAGTCATTACATGTATGTTCTTTTCATAAACCACATGGATCCACCAGAGTCATTGCATGTGTGTTCTTTTCATAAACCACATGGATCCACCAGTGTCATTGCGTGTGGTGTTCTTTTCACAAACCACATATGGATCCACCAGAGTCATTGCATGTCTATTATTTTCATAACCAAGCATGGAACCACCAGTGTCATTGCATGTGTGTTCTTTTCACAAACCACATATGGATCCTCCGCAGAGTCATTGCATGTCTGTTCTTTTCATAAACCACATGATACGCCAGTGTCATTTCATGTATGTTCTTTTCAACACACCATATATGGATCCACCAGTGTCCTTGCATGTGTGTTATTTCATTAACCCACATATGGATTCCCCTAGTGTCATTGCATGTGTTCTTTTCACTAACCACAACTAGAGTCATTGCAAGGCTGTTCTTCATCAAACCACATATGGATCCACCAGAGTAATTGCATGTCTGTTCTTTTCATAAACCACATGGATCCACTAGAGTCAGTGCATGTGTGTTCTTTTCATAAACCACATATGGATCCACCAATGTCATTGCATGTGTGTTCTTTTCATTAACCACAACTAGAGTAATTGCAGGGTGTTTATTGTCACAAACCACATATGGATCCACTAGTGTCATTGCATGTGTGTTCTTTTCATAAACCACATATGGATCCACTAGTGTCATTGCATGTGTGTTCTTTTCACAAACCACATATGTATCCACAAGAGTATTGTATGTTTGTTTTTTCACAAACCACATATGGATCCACTAGTATAATTGCATGTGTGTTCTTTTCATAAACCACATATGGATCCCCTACTGTCATTGCATGTGAGTTTTTTCATGAACCACAACTATAGTCATTGCCTGTCTGTTGTTTTCATAAACCACATGGATCCACTAGAGTCATTTCATGTGTGTTCTTTTCACAAACCACATACGGATCGACTAGAGTCATTGCATGTATGTTCTTTTCATAAACCACATGGACCACCAGAGTCATGCATGTGTGTGTTCTTTTCATAAACCACATGGATCCACCAGAGTCATTGCATGTGTGTTCTTTTCATAAACCACATGGGTCCACCTGTGTCATTTCATGTGTGTTCTTTTCATAAACCACAACTAGAGTCATTGGATGTGTGTTATTGTGATAAACCACAAGGATCCACTAGAGTTCATTGCTTGCTGTGTGTTCTGCTCATAAACCACATGGATCCACTAGAGTCATTGCATGTGTGTTCTTTTCACAAACCACAAATGGATCCACTAGAGTTCATTACATGTGTGTTCTTTTCCTAAACCCATATGGATCCACCATAGTCATTGCATGTGGTTTCTTTTCACAAACACATATGGATCCACCAGTGTCATTACATGTGTGTCCTTTCATTAACCACATACGGATCCCCTAGTGTCATTGCAAGTGTGTTCTTTTCATTAACCACAGCTATTTCATTGCATGTGCATTCTTTGCACAAACCACATATGGATCCACCAGAGTCATTGCATGTCTGTGTTATTTTCATAAACCACATATGGATCCACTAGAGTCATTGCATGTCTGTTCTCTTAATAAACCACGTGGATCCACAAGAGTCATTGCATGTGTGTTATTTTCATTAACCACATATGGATCCCTAGTGTATTGCATGTGTGTTCTTTTCATTAACACAAACTAGAGTCATTGCATGTCTGTTCTTTTCATAAACCCACATATGGATCCACCAGAGTAATTGCATGTCTGTTCTTTTCCTAAACCACATGGATCCACTAGAGTCATTGCATGTGTGTTCTTTTCATAAACCACATATGGATCCACCAGTGTCATTGCATGTGTGTTCTTTTCATTAACCACAACTAGAGTCATTGCAGGTGTGTTATTGTCACAAACCACATATGGATCCACTAGTGTCATTGCATGTGTGTTCTTTTCATAAACTACATATGGATCCAAGTGTCAGCATGTGTTCTTTTCACAAACCACATATGTATCCACAAGAGTAATTGTATGTTTGTTTTTTCACAAACCACATATGGATCCACTAGTATAATTGCATGTGTGTTCTTTTCATTAAACCACATATGGATCCCCTACTGTCATTGCATGTGAGTTTTTTCATGAACCACAAACTATAGTCATGGCATGTCTGTTGTTTTTCAAAACCACATGGATCACACTAGAGTCATTTCAGTGTGTGTTCTTTTTCACAAACCACATACGGATCGACTAGGTCCATTGCATGTATGTTCTTTCATAAACCACATGGATCCACCAGAGTCATTGCATGTGTGTTCTTTTCATAAACCACATGGATCCACCAGAGTCATTGCATGTGTGTTCTTTTCATTAAACCACATGGGTCCCCTGTGTCATTTCATGTGTGTTCTTTTTATAAACCACAACTAGAGTCATTGGATGTGTGTTATTGTGATAAACCACAAGGATCCACTAGAGTTCATTGCTGGTGTTCTGCTCATAAACCACATGGATCCACTAGAGTCATTGCATGTGTGTTCTTTTCACAAACACATATGGATCCACTAGAGTTCATTACATGTGTGTTCTTTTCCTAAACAACATATGGATCCACCATAGTCATTGCATGTGTGTTCTTTTCACAAACCACATATGGATCCACTAGTGTCATTACATGTGTGTCTTTTCATTAACCACATACGGATCCCCTAGTGTCATTGCAAGTGTGTGTTCTTTTCATTAACCACAGCTATATTCATTGCATGTGCATTCTTTGCACAAACCACATATGGATCCACCAGAGTCATTGCATGTCTGTTATTTTCATAAACCACATATGGATCCACTAGAGTCATTGCATGTCTGTTCTCTTAATAAACCACGTGATCCACAAGAGTCATTGCATGTGCGTTCTTTTCATAAACAACATGGACCTACCAGTGTCATTGCATGTGTGTTCTCTTCACAAACTACATATGGACCAGTAGAGTCATTGCATGTCTATTCTTTTCAGAAACCACATGGATCCACCAGTGTCATTTCATGTATTTTCTTTTCACAAACCACATATGGATCCACCGGTGTCATTGCATGTGTGTTATTTTCATTAACCACATATGGATCCCCTAGTGTCATTGCATGTGTGTTCTTTTCATTAACCACAACTAGAGTCATTGCATGTCTGTTCTTTTCATAAACCACATGGATCCACTAGAGTCATTGCATGTGTGTTATTTTCATAACCACATATGGATCCACCAGTGTCATTGCATGTGTGTTCTTTTCACAAACCACATGGATCCACTAGTGTCATTGAATGTGTGTTCTTTCATGAACCACAATTAGAGTCATTGCATGTGTGTTCTTTTCACAAACCATATATGGATCCACCAGAGTCATTACATGGCTGTTCTTTTAATAAACCCACATGGATCCACCAGTGTCATTGAATGTGTGTTCTTTTCACAAGCATATATGGATCCACCAGTGTTAGTGCATGTGTGTTCTTTTCATTAACCACAACTAGAATCATTGCATTTATGTTCTTTTCATTAACCATAACTAGAGTCATTGCATGTGTGTATTGTCACAAACCACATATGGATCCACTAATGTCATTGCATGTGTGTTCTTTTCATAAACCACATATGGGTCCACTAGTGTCATTGCATGTGTGTTCTTTTCACAAACCACATGGATCCACTAGTGTCATTGGATGTTTTTTTTCACAAACCACATATGGATCCACTAGTGTCATTGCATGTGTGTTATTTTCATAAACCACATATGGATCCACTAGTGTCATTGCATGTGTGTTCTTTTCATGAACAACAGCTATAGTCATTGCATGTCTGTTGTTTTCATAAACCACATGGATCCAACTCGAGTCATTACATGTGTGTTCTTTTCACAAACCCACATACGGATCCACCAGAGTCATTACATGTATGTTCTTTTCATAACCACATGGATCACCAGAGTCATTGCATGTGTGTCTTTTCATAAACCACATGGCTCCACCCGTGTCATTGCGTGTGTGTTCTTTTCACAAACCACATATGGATCCCACCAGAGTCATTGCATGTCTGTTCTTTTCATAACAACATGGAACCACCAGTGTCATTGCATGTGTGTTCTTTTGACAAACCACATATGGATCCGCAGAGTCATTGCAATGTCTGTTCTTTTCATAAACCACATGGATACGCCAGTGTCATTTCATGTATGTCTTTCACACACCCCACATATGGATCCACTAGTGCTTATTGCATGTGTGTTATTTTCATTAACCACATATGGATCCCCCTAGTGTTCATTGCATTTGTGCTTCTTTTCATGAACCACAATTAGAGTCATTGCATGTCTGTTCTTTTCATAAACCACATATGGATCCACCAGAGTAATTGCATGTCTGTTCTTTTCATAAACCACATGGATCCACTAGAGTCATTGCATGTGTGTTCTTTTCATAAACCACATATGGATCCACCAGTGTCATTGCATGTGTGTTCTTTTCATGAATCACAACTAGTCATTGCATGTGTGTTCTTTTCACAAACCACATGGATCCACCAGACTCATTGCATGTCTGTTCTTTTCATAAACCACATATGATCCACAGAGTCTGTGCTTATCTGTTCTTTTCATAAACCACATAGATCCACCATAGTCATTGCGTGTGTGTTCTTTTCATAAACCACATGGATCCACAAGTGTCATTTCATGTGTGTTCTTTTCATGAACCACAACTAGAGTCATTGGATGTGTGTTATTGTCATAAACCACATGGATCCACTAGAGTTCATTGCATGTGTGTTCATCTCATAAACCACATGGATCCACTAGAGTCATTGCATGTGTGTTCTTCTCACAAACCACATATGGATCTACTAGAGTTCATTACATATGTGCTATTTTCCTAAACCACATATGGATCCACCAAAGTCATTGCATGTGTGTTCTTCTCATAAACCACATATGGATCCACCGGAGTCATTTTATGTGTGTTCTTTTCATGAACCACATATGGGTCCCCCTAGTGTCATTGCATGTGTGTTCTTTTCATCAACCACAACTATAGTCATTGCATGTGTATTCTTTTCACAAACCACATATGGATCCACCAGAGTCATTGCATGTCTATTATTTTCATCAACCACATATGGATCCACCAGAGTCATTACATGTCTGTTCTTTTCCGAAACCACATGGATCCACCAGAGTCATTGCATATGTGTTCTTTTCATAAACCAAGTGGATCCACCAGTTGTCATTGCATGTGTGTTCCTTTTCATAAACAACAACTAGAGTCATTGGATGTGTGTTATTAGCATAAACCACATGGATCCACTAGAGTTTCATTGCATTTCTTTTCTTTCTCATAAACCACACGGATCCACTAGTGTCATTGGATGTGTGTTCTTCTTACAAACCACATATTGATCCACAAGAGTTCATTGCATGTGTGTTCTTTTCCTAAACCACATATGGATCCACAAGAGTCATTGCATGTGTGTTCTTTTTATAAACCACATATGGATCCAACAGAGTCAGTGCATGTGTGTTCTTTTCATGAACTACAACTAGAGTCATTGCATGTGTGTTCTTTTCACAAACCACATATGGATCCACCAGAGTCATTGCATGTCTGTTCTTTTCGTAAACCACTTGGATCCACCAGAGTCATTGCATGTCTGTTATTTTCATAAACCACATGGATCCACCAGTGTCATTGCATGTGTGTTCTTTCACAAACCACATGAATCCACTAGTGTTATTGAATGTTTGTTGTTTTCATAAACCACATGGATCCACTAGAGTCATTGCATGTGTGTTCTTTTCACAAACCACATATGGATCCTCCAAAGTCATTGCATGGATGTTTCTTTCATAAACCACATGGATCCACCAGAGTCATTGCATGTGTGTTCTTTTCATAAACCACACAGATCCACCAGTGTCGTTGCATGTGTGTTCTTTTCATAAACCATAACTAGAGTCATTGGATGTTTGTTATTTTCATAAACCACATGGATCCACTAGAGTTCATTGCATGTGTGTTCTTATCATAAACCACATGGATTCACTAGAGTTCATTGTATGTGTGTTATTTTCCTAAACCACATATGGATCCACCAGAGTCATTGCATGTGTGTTCTTCTCCAAACCACATATGGATCCAACAGTGTCATTGCATGTGTGTTCTTTTCATTAACCACATTTGGATACCCTAGTGTCATTACAAGTGTGTTCTTTTGATTAACCACAACTAGAGTCATTGCATGTGTGTTCTTTTCACAAACCACATATGGATCCACAAGAGTCTTTGCATGTCTCTTTCTTTTGATAAACCCACATATTGATCTACCAGAGTCATTGCATGTCTTTTCTCTTCATAAATCACATTGATCCACCAGAGTCATTGCACGTGTGTTCTTTTCATAAACCACATGGATCCAGCAGTGTCATTGCCTGTGTGTTCCTTTCACAAACCACATATGGATCCACCAGAGTCATTGGATGCCTTTTCTTTTCATAAACACATGGATCCACCAGTGTCATTGAATGTTTGTTCTTTTCACAAACGACACATGGATCCACTAGTGTCATTGCATGTGTGTTCTTTCATAAACCACATATGGATCCCCTCGTGTCATTGCATGTGTGTTCTTTTCATTAACCACAGCTAGAATCATTGCATGCGTGTTCTTTTCATAAACAACATGGATCCACTAGAGTCACTGCATGTGTGTTCTTATCACAAACCACATATGGATCCACCCGAGTCATTGCATGCATGTTCTTTTCATGAACCCATGTATCTACCCGAGTCATTGCATGTGTGTTCTTTTCATGAACCACATGTGAAAGGATTGTATGGTCACCTAGAGGGGGGGTGAATAGGTGCCACTTCAAATTTTACTCTTTTTCAAGTTAGGGTTTGACACAAAAGGTAAATTCTCTAGATCATGCAACTATATGAATTATATGTCAATCTATCACAGACACTAAGCAAGAACTAGATAAGTAAAGTGCAGTAAAGGATAGAAGTAACCAAAGTGGAGCACGCGGACACACAAGGATTTGTTTCCCGTAGTTCCTTCCTTTTGAGGGGAAGTACGTCAACGTTTGGAGAGGGGGTGGTTTCAAAACCACCAACCGCCACGAGAGGCCTCCCTTGTTCTCCGATGAACCTCACCCCAACATGCTCGATTCACCTCTTCCACTATACGACAACCTTCGAGGTGGAAGCCGACACCTTACAATGAGTTCGGGGCACACATCCACAACTTAATTAGAGGCTCCCAAATACAAGAAAGATGTTAAACAATCAAAAGACGAGGTTGTAAGAACCAAATCAAAAGCTAGGGTTTCCAAAGAAACACTAGAGCATAGGGGCCCTCAAGTGAATGAGGGGAAATGAAGATCTCTCTTAGTGAAGCTGTAGATCGAGGTCTCCTCCTTGGATTCTCCAAAGATCAATGACTTTGGATGGTTGGATGAAGAGATCTTATTGATTTGGTGGCTCAATGGGGATGGTGTTCTTTAGTGGGATGAGCAACTTGAGGAAGGGGATAAGGTCCTCTATTTATAGCCCGTCACTCCACTGAACGTTTTTGACCCTTGGAGAAAAGTTAGACCGGAGACTCTGGCCTACAGACCGGAGACTCCGGTCTACACCGGAGATTCTGGCCCATCTCCGGACCAGCCTCCGGACCAGCGCTCTGGCTAACCCAGGCCTTCTAAGAGCCAAGTGGACCGGAGACTCCGGTCCACCTACACTGGAGACTCCGGTCTGAGGCTTGGACCGGAGACTCCGATCTGTCTCTGGACCTTGCTCCGGAGCACCAATCTGGCTGACCCAGGCAAAAATTTGGAGCCCCCTCCCGAGATTCCTGGGGAAACTCCGTACCACACCGGAGACTCTGGTCCAGACAGACCGGAGACTCTGGTCTGGAATTCCTAGGAATATGTGAATATTGCAGGAAAGTTCCGTAGGCCAGGGGTTCTTTTCACTCTGCATTATATCAACCTGTAGACAATAGCATATGGTAAAATGATCTACTTGTTGTAACACAACACCAAACGTGATTATGACAGTAAATGTCCTTTTAATCTCCCCCTTTTTGGTGTTCGATGACTACAATTGATTTTGCATGTAATAATTTGTATTGAATTATGACAGTGTATAAAGATGCCCCCTGACTATGTGCACTAAGATAAACACAAAAAATGCACGACACGGTAGGTAGTACATGGATAAATACACAGTCTTCACATGAGTACAATAATGTAGGAGCACCCACAAAGTCACACACAAATAGAAAATAGTATCTCGCAGGGCACATAAGGAAATAAGTACGAAGTTCAAGATAGCAAATAGAATCAAATAGCCCAAGCCATGCAAATCCCGATGACAATAATCTTCCCCCCTTTGGCCATCGAAATGCTGGAAAGGGAAAAGACCTAAGCTAGCGCCCCACAACAGATTAGTATTCCTCGTCGTCATCATCCTCGTCCTCCTCATCCATATCCTGATCCTCATCATAATCATCATAGTCCTCATCACCATCTGGAGCTGCAGGTCCCTTTGCCATGAGGGCGAGAAGAGGAGGGTACATTGGTACCCATATCCAGAGCTGACATCAGAAAAGGTCTTCCAATCCACCAAATTGTCCTGTTGGGTATTCCATGCCCAAAAGAAAGAGTGTAGTCAGACTGAAACACTAGAAAAAGGGCGCCCTCATGGGAGTATGCTCTGCGACGCTGCTCGTGGCAGCAAGTGGATGATTTTGGTGTGTCCGTCGAGCGGGGGTGTCTTGTTTTCTCGACACGTGTAGTTCTTGTAGCACTTCTGGATGTTTGGGTTGGGGCGTTCAGCGGTTTTGTTCCGTCGCGGGACGTCTCTCGGTTTTTCCGTTGTTTTGTCGGTTTTTATCTTTTCTGGTTCATATGAACTGCGGTTTGCTTTGCTTGCACTGCTTGTAGGAGGAGTTCTAGTACTCGTAGGAATGGAGGCAGTGCACAATAATCTGTCTTAGCAGTGTCGCAATGCTATGGTTACTCTTTTTCGGTCCTATTTCTCTTGTCGGTATTTTTTTTCTCTTTTTCGGTAGTTAGTATCTGCTTTTATTTTTTTACTTTTATTTAATTTGTTTGTTTTCTTTTATTACAGGCAATGGAGATTTTGTGGGGGTGTAATGGGAGGGGTCCTACTTTGAACTCCTATTTATCTATACTTGAACAAAGTCTTTTAAGGTTAATGTTTTCAATGCTATTGTGTTTTTAATAGATTGTGAGGCAGTGTAGTGTCTAATAAAAATGGAAGCAGTTCATCTATTTATACCGTGAGCATCTGCGCTTTGCTGAGCAGTGCACTGCTTAAAGTAGGATTTCGAGTAGCTTGCTGGTAGCATAGGGCGGGCAGTGCATTGTTTGTATCTTGAGCAGTACATGGCGTGTAGTGCTGGGCATCTCGCGTTGTACTGAGTCGTGCACTGCTTATAGGAGTCCATGCACTGCTTATCGGAGTAGTTCGAGTGGCTTGCTGGTAGCACAGTGAGGTAGTGCACCGGTTGTAGATTGAGCAGTTCATGGAGTGCCCTGCTCAGCATCTGCTCTGTGCTAGTCCGTGCACTACTTAGACTAGAAGTTCGAGTGGCTTGCTTGTAGGACATAGAGGCAGTGCATATCTTGTATCCCGAGCAGTGCGTGGCGTGTAGTGCTGTGCATCAGGAGGCCATGCAGTGCTTACAAGAGGAGTTCGAGTGGCTTGCTTGTAGGATAGGGAGGCAGTTCATTGTTTGTATGTTCAGCCGTGCACGGCGTGCACTGCTGAGCATCTGCGCTTTGCTGGGCAGTGCAGTGCTTACAGGAGGAGTTCGAGTGGCTTGCTTGTAGGACATGGAGGCAGTTCATTGTTTGTGTGTTCAGTAGTGCACGGCGTGTAGTGCTGAGCATCTGTGCTTTGCTGGGCAGTGCACTGCTTATAGTAGGATTTCGAGTGGCTTGCTGGTAGCACTGGGCCGTAGTGCATTGTTTGTATCTTGGCAGTGCATGGCGTGTAGTGCTGGGCATCTGCATTGTACTGAGTCGTGCACTTCTTACAGGAGTCCATGCACTGCTTACCCGGAGTAGTTCGAGTGGCTTGCTGATAGCACAGTGAGGCAGTGCACCGGTTGTAGACTGAGCAGTTCATGGAGTGCCCTGCTCAGCATCTGCTCTGTGCTAGTCCATGCACTACTTAGACTAGAAGTTCGAGTGGCTTGCTCGTAGGGGTTGTTCGCCTGCGGTACCAAAGTTGGCAGGCTTAGCACATGGCGGTACCCTAAGTTGCCTGAAATCACCGTGTTTCGAAAAGTTGGGCCGCCAACTACCGAGAGGGGCCATTTCGATGCAAACTCGTCTCACCCCTACCAAATCCAAACATGCCGTGAAACTGCCCCGTGAAGTAGACGGTCAGGACCCTCATGTAAGTAATATTTCCGTGACGCGAGCGCCAACGCGGCAACCACGTAGGAGAAACGAGATACTAAAGGAGCATCATGCGTTGACCAAATTCACAAATCCACCCCTCCCTCCTTTCACAAGAACCCTACACCGGGCGGCGTCGAAATCCCCTCTCCAACCAAAATGATCCCGTCGGGCATTTGACTTCCGCGCCAAGTTGCTGCGCCCTACTCGCTTGCTACCGAGCTCTAATGCCGAATGTCATGCCAGCCGTTTGCAACGATCTAGCCCGCCTCTACCGCCGATGAGCTGAGCAGCGCGCGAGGATGGCAAATCCATTTGCCGAGGAAGAAGTACTTCTGGCTAATTTCGGGAGGGCTACTCTTCTCTTTGCTATTCGCACTACCTATAGCTGCTAGCTGGCTATTGGCATTACAGAGATATATCGAACATAGAATTGTTTGCTAGCACGATTGCTGACAAACAATTCTAATCTTTTGTCTCCAATTTTTTGTCAACTAGGATCTGCGCTGAACCCAGCTACACGGTTCTCGTGAGCATCTGCGGCTACCTCATTAAATTAGCACATGGGAAGAGCACGTGGAAAGAGGCTCAGAGTCTGAAGATGGAAGTGGCGCCTATGCAGTTGTGCACTATCCCTGGTTTGGTTGCTGCTGTGCGTGAACTTGCTGAAATGAGGCCAGAGCAGACTGCACGGTCAGCCTCGTTGGTGACCGAGGCTTCAAGGTTCCTGTAGCGTGTGACAGTCAGCTAATTGGGTTGATGAAACAACATGTTAGGCTTTGCGTGGTTACGCTGGTGTGTAACATAGTGGATGACGAAGCTCCTGCTACTAGGAGTCACCCACTATTATTGGGCAGGGAGGTCTAACTCGAACCCCTACTGTTGTTGAGCAAAATGTGGTTCCTCGTCCGCGACATGCTTCTATCTGGCAACCTCCTCGTAGGAGTCCCCGTATTGCCGTTGTGGAAAACTCTGCTCTGGAATCTGCCTGGTACTGGTCGTCCCCGTCACCCAATCCATGCCACTGTTGAGCAAACTAAGGTGTCCAGAGGCTGCCCCGCTGTTGTTGCCAAGACCGCTGCCTTGTGTGCTGCTCCTCCTCGAACTGCCTCAAGTTGTGCGAACCCGTGCTCTAGAATCTGCTGGTACCTGGTCGTCCTCGTGTTGTTGTTGATATGGACGTTGTTGACCCAATCCCTGCCGCTGTTGAGCAAATTAGGCTTCCGGAGGCTGCCCCACTATTGTTGCAAAGACTGAACATTCTCTCCTCCCTCGAACCCGTGCTCGGGTTCAGCGAGCTGCTGGTCTGAAGCCTGCTCATGGTCTGGACTCTGCTAGCACTCGAACACTTATGTTGTGGGAACTGCTCATGATCGTCGAGGTGGCATGGCAGCAGCTGATCCTATTGTGGCTGTCGTTAGAAGGGGCCCTGCCTGTCACCATGTAATGTAGCTCACGCTACTAAGGGCCTTCGCCTTGCTCCTGGTCATGGTACTTCCACCAAGGTTGATCCAACTAACGATGACGCTGGTGATGGCGGCAGTGGCATTGGGGCTGGGTCTGATGGTGCCGCTCCATATCTCGAACCTCTCTGGGGTTTCTATCATGAAGAACCCTATCATGGCAAAGTAATCGTTCGTATCGGTGTCGCGGATTATACTGCAAAATTAGATGATGGCACAGAAAAATTCTATGACGAGTTTGATGTAATCCTTGGCAGATACGACCCTGAAGTGGTAGAGTTATCTGACCTGATGGCATCGTTACGTGTGAAGGTGCTATGGGGGTCCTCCCAGGAAGCACGTTTGTTATATTATGGTTACAGGAGCAAAAAGGCTATCGAAGTGAAAGATACCAGGGATTTAGTTGTACCATTTACAAGGAAACATTATAGAGGTGAATTTTACGTATGCCATGGTTTCTTGAGAGGAGCGATAACGCTACATATGCGAGCTCGGCCCCTCCTACCTGTAGAAGGACTAATGCGGCGTCGAGCTCGAGCAGGAGCCACCAGGCGCGACGGCGCTCGGTCCACACCAACCCCGTCACCTTCGTCATTATCGATTCCGATGTGGAGGGCGACGGGGACGAAGCTGTGCAGAACGCCATTGTTGCCTCCTTGGCGAAGGGCAGGCCACGAGAGGGAGTGGATGTCGCCGGGAAGGGCACGGCGGTGTCACCATCGAGGTGGACTCCGATGATAGCTGTGTGATGTGGGTTTAGATGTTGTTTAGGATGGTTGGAATTTCGGTTGTGTTTAATGCGAGTACAATTATTGTAATGTGTTTGTCGAGCTATATTAGAAATGTGTGCAATAGCAGCCGGTGAGTGCTTCCACTTTAGAAATTGTGTCTGTGCCATTTGCATGTTGCATTATCAACGTAGATTACTTGTAAACAATCCAACGAAAATCATCAGATTACAACCATCGGACGGGAGTGGCAGGATGGAAGAGAAGTTCGGACAGTGGCTTCGAGGGGAAGGACACTGGCAGGTGGGCCCTCAGAACACGCAACACTGACATGCGGGAGTGGGAGCACACGGTATTGCCGGTATGTCCAGAGCAAGCGGACTTTGCATAGTGACAACAACAAGCTGATTGGACCAATATAATAACTCGTCGAAGTATTAAGGAGTACTGAAAACTAAAACTGGGGTACACTCGCACAACACGTATGCTCTAAGCACGTGAGAAGCATCGCTTAAGTCTAACAGTAACGACAGCACAAGTACTACATTTGTCTGTCGGTCTTCTCGATACAAATGTAGAAATGCATCTGCCTGTTCAATCCAGCACCGACAAGGTACTGAGATGGCACGCATAGGATCGACCTTAGGTCCACATACTCCACCTCCCGTGGCGTCGGGCAACTCGGCGCCTCGGCTAGCACAAGAATGCTATTCGACGACGGCGGCTAGGCGTTCGCCCACATGCGCACCGTGTATACGGGCCAGGCGCACGAGACCGAACTGACGCATACGGCACCCACGACGGTGGGCCCGGCTCTGGTTCCCAGAACACCGGCGGTGATGGTCAGGACGAAAACAGAGCCGTCCCCCCTAGAAAATTAGCAGGTGGCGTGCCGAGTCAGTGAACGACACCTGCTCTTGGAGAAGTTGGACTTGCCTGTACGAGATCCTAATCACTTCGATCAAGTGCCCATCTACATGGTGGACGACGAGCTCTGCCAGCGGGCCGGTGTAGTTGCAGCCCGGCTCCGTGCAGGCGCACGCACCGTGCGGGCACGCGAGCTCGTGGAGTGGGAGCTCGTGGTAGGGGTAACGGCGAAAGCATCCTGGGTGGGAGCACACGAGCGGGAAGGCCGCTGCGAAGTTGCGCGCGAGGATCTCTAGATTCTTGGGCTCCCACATCTGCCACAACTGAAGTTCGTCGAGAAATCGGAAAAAAGATCAGCAGTTAGATTGGTGAATAGCAGGAATGTGTAGGATAATTTCAAGAGCTTGTAAAATGATTTCTTACCATGAAGGGAGCGACCGGAGAGATGGCGGATGTCGTTGTCTTGCGGCTACGGCAGGATGGAAGTGAAGTGGGGAAAGTGCTTCGAGGGAAGAAAGAGAAGTACGGGGAGGAAGAGAAGTAACGGGGACGTGACATTGGGATATGGCCCACTGAACTCGTGAGTCGTAACACTCGCAACATGCCAGTTTGTCCAAAGCAAGCGTGGCCAATCATGCCGTAGAACAGCCTACTCGAGGATCGCACTCACGAAGACCATCCCAATCGTCCAAGCGCCCCAATCGAACGGTATGTAACAATCGTCAAGCAGAACAACTGTGTTATGGCGTGCCTTCTAGAAGACTTGGTCTAACGGTGGATCCATTGGGGGCCAGTGCTAGTTTTAGTATAAGAACAAGCAAGAAATGACTCAAATGGATCCATGTGTGGTTTGTGGAAATAACACACATGCATTGACTCTAGTGGCTGATCCATGTGTGGTTTGTGGAAATAACACACATGCAATGACTGTAATGGACCCATAAGTGGTTTATGGAAAAGAACCCACATGCAATGACCACTGGTTGTATCCATATGTGGTTTTAGTATAAGAACAAACATGCAATGAATCTAGTGGTTGATCCATGTGTGGTTTGTGGAAAGAACACACATGCAATGACTCTGGTTGATCCATGTGTGGTTTGTGGAAAGAACACACATGCAATGACCACTGGTGGATCCATGTGTGGTTTGTGGAAAAGAACACACATGCAATGACTCTAGTGCTGGTTTGTGGTTTTAGTATAAGAACAAACATGCAATGACTCTACTGGTTGATCCATGTGTGGTTTGTGGAAAGAACACACATGCAATGACTTTTGTTGATCCATATGTGGTTTTTGGAAAGAACACACATGCAATGACCACTGGTGGAATCCATGTGTGGTTTGGGGAAAAGAACACACATGCAATGACTCTAGTGTTGGTTTGTGGTTTTAGTATAAGAACAAACATGCAATGACTCTAGTGGTTGATCCATATGTGGCTTGTGGAAAGAACACACATGCAATGACCACTAGTGGATCCATGTGTGGTTTGTGGAAAAGAACACACACGCAATGACTCTAGTGCTGGTTTGTGGTTTTAGTATAAGAACAAACATGCAATGACTCTAGTGGTTGATCCATGTGTGGTTTGTGGAAAGAACACACATGCAATGACTCTAGTTGATCCATATGTGGTTTTTGGAAAGAGCACACATGCAATGACCACTGGTGGATCCATGTGTGGTTTGTGGAAAAGAACACACATGCAATGACTCTAATGCTGGTATGTGATTTTAGTATAAGAACACACATGCAATGACTCTAGTGGTTGATCCGTATGTGGTTTGGGGAAAGAACACACATGCAATGACGACTGGTGGATCCAAGTGTGGTTTGTGGAAAAGAACACACATGCAATGACCACTAGTTGATCCATGCGTCGTTGTGGAAAAGAACACACATGCAATGACTCTAGTGCTGGTTTGTGGTTTTAGTATAAGAACAAACATGCAATGACTCTAGTGGGTCCACATGTGTGGTTTGTGGAAAGAACACACATGCAATGACTCTAGTGGTTGATCCGTATGTGGTTTGTGGAAAGAACACACATGCAATGACGACTGGTGGATCCAAGTGTGGTTTGTGGAAAAGAACACACATGCAATGACCACTAGTTGATCCATGCGTGGTTTGTGGAAATAACACACAAGCAATGACTCTAGTGGTTGATCCATGTGTGGTTTGTGAAAAGAACACACATGCAATGACCCTAGTGTTGGTTTTAGTATAAGAACACACATGCAATGACTCTAGTGGTTGATCCATGTGTGGTTTGTGGAAATAACACACATGCAATGACTCTTGTGGTTGATCCATGTGTGGTTTGTGGAAATAACACACATGCAATGACTCTAGTGGTTGATCCCTGTGTGGTTTGTGGAAATAACATACATGCAATGACTCTAGTAGGTCCACATGTGGTTTGGGGAAAGAACACACATGCAATGACCCTGGTTGATCCATATGTGGTTTGGGGAAAAGAACACACGTGCAATGACTCTAGGGCTGGTTTGTGGTTTTAGTATAAGAACAAACATGCAATGACTCTAGTGGTTGATTCATGTGTGGTTTGTGGAAAGAACACACATGCAATGACTCTGGTGGTTGATCCATGTGTGGTTTGTGGAAATAACACACATGCAATGACTCTAGTGGGTCCACATGTGGTTTGTGGAAAGAACACACGTGTAATGACTCTGGTTGATCCATATGTGGTTTGTGGAAAAGAAAACACATGGAATGAGTCTAGTGGATCCATGTGTGGTTTGTGGAAAAGAATACACATGCTATGACTCTAGTGTTGGTTTGTGGTTTTAGTATAAGAACAAACATACAATGACTCTAGTGGTTGATCCATGTGTGGTTTGTGGAAAGAACACACATGCAATGACTCTGGTTTATCCATATGTGGTTTGTGGAAAGAGCACACATGCAATGACCACTGGTGGATCCATGCGTGGTTTGTGGAAAAGAACACACATACAACAACCACTGATTGATCCATGTGTGGTTTGTGGAAATAACACACATGCAATGACTCTAGTGGTTGATCCATGTGTGGTTTGTGAAAATAACACACATGCAATGACTCTAGTGTTAGTTTTAGTATAAGAACACACATGGATTGACTCTAGTGGTTGATCCATGTGTGGTTTGTGCAAATAACACATATGCAATGACTCTAGTGGTTGATCCGTGTGTGGTTTGTGGAAATAACACACATGCAATGACTCTAGTGGTTGATCCCTGTGTGGTTTGTGGAAATAACACACATGCAATGACTCTAGTGGGTCCACATGTGGTTTGTGGAAAGAACACACATGCAATGACTCTGGTTGATCCATATGTGGTTTGGGGAAATGAACACACATGCAATGAGTCTAGTGGATC
>CAJUXJ010001951.1:0-25990 GCA_910589775.1 Avena eriantha | reverse complement strand
TGTAATATTTGAGGCTATTATGCACCTAGTGGGACATACGCACTAGCATGCCCAAATTATATTCAAATATGAGCATATTTCATCTATTCTACTTGGGACACAACTCTTTTCTTTTGGCTTGGCCTTAATTCCATATTTTTGGGAGTGCATGTGTTAATAAATGCCCATGGTCATTTACAATTGTTTTCACAATAATAAATATGGCATTTACTATTTATGCATGGCCCATGCAAGCTTGCCATACCTATTCTATTTGGATTTATTTTGAATTTTGGAGTAAAGCTTGTTGGTTCTGGAGACCATCAAATAGCGCTTTCAAAGGAGCTTAATGGTACATCTTGTCTCCTTTAATCTTTCTTACATGCTTAACCTTGCATATGCAAAAACCTTGGGGCTTCTCTTCTTTGCTTTCTCTCCATGTGATCTTGGAACTCTAATCTCTCCACTCTAGCTTTAACCCTCTCTCTTCACTTACTCAAGCCTAGCCCTTCTACTCTTTTCTCTCTAGCTCACCTTCCCAACCTAACCTAGCT
This sequence comes from Avena eriantha, assembly GCA_910589775.1. Classification (NCBI taxonomy): domain Eukaryota; kingdom Viridiplantae; phylum Streptophyta; class Magnoliopsida; order Poales; family Poaceae; genus Avena; species Avena eriantha. The sequence goes on along the minus strand of CAJUXJ010001951.1, from coordinate 25,457 downwards.
AAAACCCTAACTACACTCACATCACCACCCCTCCTCATCCCTAGCCTCGGCTAAAACCCTAACCTAGCCTTTTCCTACACTAATCGCTACCACCTGGCCCTGCCCTAGCTGGCCTTGGCTAGACTGAACCAAGCCCGAGCCACCCATGCCAAACACCCCCTGCCGGTCTAACCTAGCCGAGCCTTTCCCCTCTCATTCCCTATCTTTTCCTCACTGCCAATCTCACCCCACCGAGCCCCTGCACCGTTCCATACCTGGGCCGCACCCCAGCCGCCAGCTGCTCGAGCTCCTGGTCCAACCGAGCCATGCCAGCACGTGAGAAGAGGGAGAGGAGAAAAAGGTGCACATCAGCTTTCCAACCCGAGCCCCATGTGCACCTTTCCATCCCCTCTGCCCTTATCTACTCCCCTCTGCCTGGCGTCTTCCCCAGATCCCTAGGGCCCTGCCCATCCCCACCTACCCTGCTACCCTCTCTCCCATCTCCGTCAACCGACCGACGGCATCAGCTCACCACCGTAGCTAGGAGGAGGCGGGCGTGGAGTTGGGTTGCTGAGGAAGAACCAATGGAGCCCCTGGACCATCCTAGTACACGGCGGCGAGGAGGAGACGGCCAGCCCCGCTGCACGCCGACGTGACCGAACGGCAAACCCTAGCCTCGGGTCGTCAGCTCCACCGCCGATCCCCTGCGTTCCAGGCCGAACCAACACCACCGACCCACTCCCGGTGATCCTCTGCCCCTCCCAGACACCTCCTCTTGCTGTTCTGCTTCCTGGACACGCCGCGCGTTTCGTCGAGCGCTCTCTGTGCTGCGCGCTCGCAGGCGCATTCTCGCAGTTGCGCCGCGGTAGGGTCTTCTGGCCGCGTAGCTTCTTCCCATCAACAACCCGAGCCAGCCCCAGCGGTCGCCGCCGCCTGCGCGCGTGCACCGCGTCGCGGGATCGAATCACCGCCGCGCCGACTCCTGTTTCCGTCAGTTTCGTCAGACGCGGAGAAGAAAAAAAATGGCCGTGGTGTTTTTGCCGAATACCCCCTGCGTTTTTGTTCGCTCCACCCGCAGTCCTTCCCAGGCCCACATGTCATGTGCTGTGGCACTTTTACAAAAAGGCACTGCGGGTTTCGATACATCAACCCGCAGTCCCCGTATGCGCCGCGTGGCACCCGCCTCTTCAACCACTGGCACGTGGGTCCGTTTGACCACCAGCCCCACCTGTCAGTCTCGTGGGCTAGACGACCCCGCGGTAGGAAAAACCAAGTGCACCCGTTGTGCCCCACCTACTACTGAGTCAGCGCCGGGTCCATCTGTCAGCCGCTGTGGCTAAATCTCTCTATGTACAAAAAGTCTGTCCGTTTTCTCTTTAATAAAAATGTTTTCAGAAATTGTTAAATATGTTTTAAATCCAGAAATTAATAACTTTTAATTGACAAACCCAAATATTACAAATAATATATGTTTCTAAATCATAAAAATGTGAGGATTTCAAATATGCCATCCAAAATAATGTTTGTCTAATTTAAATTTTGGAAATTGTTTAATTGCAACAAAAAGCCTTTTCTTAATTAATTAATAACTTTAATTCTATAACTCCAAATTTGACAAATAATATGTCCAAATCGATCAGCGGACGAGCCCGTTCTGTTTATGCATTCCATGATATGAATTGAATAATGCATCATATAAATATTAAATAATCATAACTGTTTATGGTAATAAAACTTGGCCAAATAATTAATAAAATGATTTATTCTTGTCCCCACACCTCACCCTTGCCATGCTACATTATTGCCATGTAAATTGTGCATCATTCATCATGGCATGCTTGGTTGCTTGTCGCATTTTATATGCTTGTGCACTTTATTTATGTTGGTCCCTTGTTTGTTTGGTTCTTCTTTCGAATAGACGCCGAGAAGGGGAAATATCAGGAATCCTAGGAGTACTACCCAGATCCATCTCTCACTTCAACTGAGCTGCCAGGCAAGCACTACCAGATGCTTGCATACATATAGTACCTATTGCTTCTATCTTATTCTTGCATCATTAAGCCACGATTGCATTAAACTGAATCCTAAGTATTGCATGGCCTTTACTTTTAAACCCCACCGAAGCTTGTTCCTCCATCCTATGAACCCTTACTACAGGAGTTGTTTAGCCTTGCGAGTCGTAGAATTTCATGTGTAGGGTTTGTGAGTGTCTGATGGATAACGAGGTACCTAAACAACTTAACCTGAGTAGAAATGGGATAACTAATGAAAGAGGCACCGGTGGGCATTATCTGTTATTTGGTTTTTCATGCTCACTTGTGTCCCGTAGGACCCCGAGTACTTGATACCGGTTCCTTGACTATTCGCGCTATCCACATACGGGAGACTCTATGAATCCCCCTTTGCACGAGCTTGATTTGTATTTTATTTCTTGGGGCCACAAAGTAGTTTGGGGCTTTATTACTATCCTGTACTTATGCCATGCTTTACTGTTTTATTTAAGATTGTGCGTGGAGGACCTGTACTAGTGTCATTGCATGTGTGTTCCACCTATGGATCCACCAGCGTCATTGCATGTGTGTTCTTTTTACTAACAACAACTTAGTCATTTCATGACTGTTCTTTTCACATACCGGATATGGATCTACCAGTGTCATTCAAATGTATGTTCTCTTTAGAGACCACACATAGATCCACTAGTGTCATTGCATGTGTGTTCTTTTCACTAACAACAACCAGAGTCATTGCATGTGTGTTCTTTTCACTAACAACAGTGTCATTGCATGTGTGCTCTTTTTACTAAAAAAACCAGAGTCATTGGATGTGTGTTCTTTTCACATGCCACATATGGATCCTGCAGTGTCATTGAAATATGTGTTCTCTTCAGAGACCACACATGGATCCACTAGTGTCATTGCATGTGTGTTCTTTTCACATGCCACACATGGATCCACCAGTGTCATTGAAATGTGTGTTCCCTTGAGAGACCACACATCGATCCACCAGTGTCATTGCATGTATATTCTTTTCACTAACAACAACTGGAGTCATTGCATGTGTGTTCTTTTCACATACCACATATGGATCCACCAGTGGCATTGCATGTGTGCTCTTTTCACAATCCACCTATGGATCCACCAGTGTCATTGCATGTGTGTTCTTTTTACTAACAACAACCGAGTCATTTCATGACTGTTCTTTTCACATACCACATATGGATCTACAAGTGTCATTCAAATGTGTGTTCTCTTCAGAGACCACACATGGATCCACCAGTGTCATTACATGTGTGTTCTTTTCACTAACAACAACCAGAGTCATTGCATGTGTGTTCTTTTTACTAACAACAGTGTCATTGCATGTCGGCTCTTTTTACTAACAAAAACCAGAGTCATTGGATGTGTGTTCTTTTCACATGCCACATATGGATCCACCAGTGTCATTGAAATGTGTGTTCTCTTCAGAGACCACACATGGATCCACCAGTGTCATTGCATTTATGTTCTTTTCACTAACAACAACTGGAGTCATTGCACGTGTGTTCTTTTCACATACCACATATGGATCCACCAGTGTCTTTGCATGTGTGCTCTTTTCACTAAAAACAACTAGGGTCATTAGATGTGTGTTCTTTTCACATGCCACATATGGATCCACCAGTGTCATTGAAATGTGTGTTCTTTTCAGAGACCACACATGGATCCACCAGTGACATTGCATGTATTTTCTTTTCACTAACAACAACGGGAGTCGTTGCTTGACTGTTTTTTTGACATACCACATATGGATCAACCAGTGTCATTGCATGTGTGCTCTTTTGACAATCCACATATGCATCCACCCGTGTCATTGCATGTGTGTTCTTTTTACTAACAACAACTAGAGTCATTTCATGACTGTTCTTTTCACATACCACATATGGATCCACCAGTGTCATTGCATGTGTGTTCTTTTTACTAACAACAACTGAGTCATTTCATGACTGTTCTTTTCACATACCACATAAGGATCCACCAGTTTCATTGAAATGTGTTTTCTCTTCAGAGACCACACATGGATCCACCAGTGTCATTGCATGTGTGTTCTTCTCACTAACAACAACCAGAGTCATTGCATGTGTGTTCTTTTCACTAACAACAGTGTCATTGCATGTGTGCTATTTTCACTAACAACAACCTAGAGTCATTGCATGTGTGTTCTTTTCACATACCACATATGGATCCACCAGTGTCATTGCATGTGTGCTCTTTTCACATACCACACATGGATCCACCAGTGTCATTGCATGTATGTTCTTTTCACTAACAACAACTGGAGTCATTGTATGTGTGTTCTTTTCACATACCACATATGGATCCACTACTGTCATTGCATGTGTGTCCTTTCACAATCCACCTCTGGATCCACTAGTATCAGTGCATGTGTGTTCTTTTCACTAACAACAACTAGAGTCATTGCATGTGTGTTCTTTTCACATACCACATATGGATCCACCAGTGTCACTGCATGTGTGCTCTTTTTAGAGACCACCTATGGATCCACCAGTGTCATTGCATGTGTGTTCTTTTTACTAGTCATTGAAATGTGTGTTCTTTTCACATACCATCTATGGATCCACCAGTGTCATTGCATGTGTGTTGTTTTTAGTAACAACAACCAGAGTCATTGCATGTGTGTTCTTTTCACATACCACATATGGATCCAACAGTGGCATTGCATGTGTGCTCTTTTCACAATCCACCTATGGATCCACCAGTGTCATTGCATGTGTGTTATTTTTACTAACAACAACTGGAGTCATTTCATCACTATTCTTTTCACATACCACATATGGATCCACCAGTGTCATTGGATGTGTGTTATTTTTACTAACAACAACTTAGTCATTTCATGACTATTCTTTTCACATACCACATATGGATCCACCAGTGTCATTGGATGTGTGTTCTCTTAAGAGACCACACATGGATCCAGCAGTGTGATTGCATGTGTGTCCTTTTCACTAACAACAACCAGATTCATTGCATGTGTGTTATTTTCACATGCCACATATGGCTCCACCAGTGTCATTGACATGTGTGTTCTCTTAAGAGACCACACATGGATCCACCAATGTCATTGCATGTATGTTCTTTTCACTAACAACAACTGGAGTCATTGCATGACTGTTCTTTTCACATACAACATATGGATCCACCAATGTCATTGCATGTGTGCTATTTTTACTAACAACAACCAGAGTCATTGCATGACTGTTCTTTTCACGTACCACATATGGATCCACAAGTGTCATTGCATGTGTTTGTTTTTACTAACAACAACTAAGTCATTTCATGACTATTCTTTTCACATCCCACATATGGATCCACAAGTGTCATTGAAATGTGTGTTCTTTTCACTAACAACAACTGGAGTCATTGCATGTGTGTTATTTTCACATACCACATATGGATCCACAAGTGTCATTGCATGTGTGCTCTTTTCAGAGACCACCTATGGATCCACCAGTGGCATTGGCTGTTAGAGCGATGCCACTTGAGTTCACACAAGAGAAAACATGATATGAGGTGCCAGAGCGACACTTAAGGTTTCTCCTCTTTGTTTTGAAGTGTCCTAAAAGGTTAGTAACTATTTTCTCGTTTGACCGCGCGGTACTAATTTAAGCATCGTTATTGCGTTTGATATATATGCATGGTTGTATGATGCAGATGAGCCACCCATGGATGTACGGTGACCGACGCTCTGACGCTTACAGAGAAGGCGTGCGTTCTTTTCACCTTGTGGCCGAGGCGAACAAGCGGCGGGATGGTTTTATGTGTTGTCCATGTGTTGAATGTCGGAATGAGCAGGCTCACACTTCCTCAAGAGTCATTCAGAGCCACCTTCTTTGGTCCGGTTTCATGTCCGGCTATAATGTTTGGACCAAGCACGGAGAAAGAGGGGTTATGATGGAAGACGGCGATGAAGAAGAGAACGATGATGACAACTACCGATCTATGTTCCCTGAATACGATGATACCGCAGTTGAAGATAATGAAGAAGAAGGGGGTGAAGAACGGGAACCAGATGAGCCCGTTGATGATTTTGGTCGGGTCATTAGTGATGCAAGGCGAGACTGCGACAAAGAAAAGGAGAGGTTGCAGTTCGAGCAGATGTTACAGGACCACAACACATTGCTGTACCCAACTTGTGCAGATGGCCAGAAGAAGCTGGGTAGCACACTGGAATTGTTGAAGTGGAAGGCAGAGACCGGTATGACTGACTCGGGATTTGAAAAGTTGCTGGTAATAATGAAGAAGCTGCTTCCAAGAAATAACCAATTGCCCTCCAGTACGTACGAAGCAAAGAAACTTGTCTGCCCTCTAGGATTAGACGTGCAGAAGATACATGCATGCCCTAATTACTGCATCATCTACCGCGGTGAGAACTACGAGAATATGGATAAATGCCCGGTACGCACTGCATTGCGGTATAAGATCAGAAAGGATGACCCTGGTGATGTTGAGGGCGAGCCACCCAGGAAGAGGGTTCTGGCCAAGGTGATGCGATATGCTCCTATAATACCACGGTTGAAATGTTTGTTCAGAAATAAAGATCATGCCAAGTTTTTGCGATGGCACATGCAAGACTGTAAGAAAGCCAGGATGTTGAGGCACCCTGCTGATGGTCGGCAGTGGAGAAAAATCGAGAGAGACTTCCCGGACATTGCTGGTGACGCAAGGAACTTATGGTTTGGTCTAAGTACCAATGGCATGAATCCTTTTGGGGAGCAGAACTGCAGTCACAGCACCTAGCCCATGACTGCATGTATCTACAACCTTCCTCCTTGGTTGTGCATGAAGCGGAAGTTCATTATCATGCTAGTGCTCATCCAAGGCCTGAAGCAACCCGACAACGACATTGATGTGTACCTAAGGCCATTAGTTGATGAACTTCTACAATTGTAGGCCAAACCAGGTGTATGTGTGTGGGATGAGCACAAACAGAAGGAATTTGACCTACAAGCGTTGCTGTTCGTAACCATCAATGATTGGCCTGCTCTTAGTAACATTTCAGGACAGACGAACAAAGGATACAATGCATGCACGAACTGTTTAGATGAGACTGAAAGTATATATCTAGATAAATGTATAAATAATGTGTACCCGTACAATCGTCGTTTTCTTCCGCCCAGTCATCCCTTAAAGAAGAAAGGCAAGCATTTCAATGGCAAGGCAGAAACCCGGAGGAAGCCTGTCCCCCGTAGTGGTGCTGATGTATTTGGTATGGTCAAGGATTTGGATGTAATCTTTGGAAAGGGTCCTGTAGGACAACCTGTTCCGAAAGACCCCATTACCGGACAGCACCCATGTGGAAGAAGAAATCTATATTTTGGTGGTTACCCTATTGGAAAGTGCATGAGGTCCGCTCTACAATCGATGTGATGCACCTAACGAAGAATCTTTGCGTGAATATTCTAGGCTTCCTGGGCTTGTATGGGAAGTCAAAAGATACCTCGGCAGCACGGGAGGACCCGCAACATTATAAAGGACGAGACAAGAAGCATCCAGGGCAGTTTCAAGGGCTTGCCAGCTACGCTCTTACCAAAGAAGAGAAGGAAATCTTTTTTGAAGTCCTTTTTAGTATCAAGGTCCAGTCTAGCTTCTAGTCGAATATAAAGGGAATAGTAAATATGAAAGAGAAAAAATGTCAAAACCTAAAGTCTCATGACTGCCACGTTCTTATGACACAATTGCTTCCGGTTGCATTGAGGGGAATTCTACAAGAAAATGTTCGACTAGCCATTGTGAAGGTATGTGCATTCCTCAATGCAATTTCTCAGAAGGTAATCGATCGAGAAAGTCTATCAGGGTTACAGATTGATGTGGTCCAATGTCTAGTCAGCTTCGAGTTGTTGTTCCCGCCATCCTTCTTCAATATTATGACGCACCTCCTAGTTCACCTAGTCGAAAGATTAGAATTCTCGGTCATGTGTTTCTACACAATATGTTCCCCTTCGAGAGGTTCATGGGAGTCTTAAAGAAATATGTTCATAACCATGCTAGGCCATAAGGAAGCATCTCCAAGGGCTATGGAACAGAGGAGGTCATTGAGTTTTGTGTTGACTTTCTTCCTGACCTTAAGGCGATTGGTGTTCCTGAATCTCGGTATGAGGGGAGGATGACTGGAAAAGGCACACTAGGAAGGAAATCAATGGTATGTAGGGACGGGCATTCTTTCACTCAAGCACACTACACAGTTCTACACAATTCCACCGTGGTGCCTCTGTATATCGAGAAACCCAAGAATATTCTACGCTCCGAAAACCCGGGGAAGCCTGAAACCTTGATTAAAGGGGAACACGAGAAGAATTTTGGCAGTTGGTTGCAGACACATCTCATGAATAACACCACTGTTGGAGATGAGTTGTACTCGTTGGCCAGGTTACCATCTTCGACTATATGTACTTTCCAAGGGTACGAGATAATGGGAATACATTTTACACGATTGCCCAAGATAAAAAGAGCACCAACCAAAACAGTGGTGTCCGATTTGATGCAACAGATGACAATGGGCAGAAGGACACATATTATGGGTACATAGAGGAGATATGGGAACTTGACTATGGACCTACTTTTAAGGTCCCTTTGTTTCGGTGCAAATGGGTCAAGCTGACAGGAGGCGGGGTACATGTAAACCAAAAGTACGGCATGACAACAGCGGATCTCAATAATCTTGCGTACATGGATGAACCATTCGTCCTAGCCAACGATGTGGATCAGGTTTTCTATGTGAAGGACATGTCTACCAAATCGAGAAAAAGGAAAGATAAGAAAAAGAATACAGAATACGATGAGCCAAAGCGCCACATAGTTCTTTCAGGGAAAAGAAACATCGTGGGAGTGGATGACAAGACAGACATGTCAGAAGATTACAATAAGTTTCATGAAATTCCGCCCTTCAAAGTGAAAACTGACCCAAGCATCCTGTTAAATGACGAAGATTCTCCATGGCTATGGTGCAGAAGAAAACCACAACACTCGATGTTGGTGATGTGTAATAATGTATTAAACCTTTTAAATCTATGTAATGTATTAAACCTTTTAGTCCGTACCTACAGGTACAATGAATAAGCCTTGACAGACGCGTCGAGTGCTGAAATTTACACACAAGGATTCGACTCTATAAGACCTCCACGGCCTGAGTCGAATTACACCAGCACTTCTTCCAATTCGAGTCCGGGGACTCGAGTTTGAGTAGATTGCGTTGTTTTTCCCTAAGGTAGTTAACTGACCCTGATACATCGGATAAATCAGGCACGTATATCAACAATCCCTATGATACAAATCAAAGCATTCGAAAATATGCTTAGCTATACACTCGAAAGACTTCATAAGTCTCCGCTCGAATCTGTGATTCAACCGGACACTCGGGGGCTACTAACATGGGCATACCTTACAGGTCCTCGAGCTTGGCACATAAAGGTCCCCTTTCATGTAATACATCTTGCTCAATCAAACTAGACGTTGACGACCAGGTTCTGAGCCACGGGAGGTGATCACCCAAAGAGAAGGAACCATCACAAGCGAAGGAACCCACAAACACTAAGGATACATAGCACAACTGAAAATTAAGATACATAGCACAACTAAAAATTAAGAAACATGCCTAATGTTGGAGTGATTCAGTCATGCTCCTGCCTAGACCTGTAATACTCGCCACTGTAGTCGTCGCTGTCGTCGTCGGGGTCGCCGTAGTCGAACCTTGAAGGTTGGGCATGCGTGGGATGGATTTGAGGGTACCGCAGGCGGGGGTTATTGCCGGTCGTGTTGTAGGCCATGACACTCTGGAGAGTCCGGCCGCGCCACCACAGCCAACGGCCGGCCTCGTTGAAGTTTTAAGGAGGTGGGCCGTCCTCCTCGTGCCTAGCAAGCACCCTCTCATGTCGATTGATGAAGAAGGCTTCCCAAGTCGGGAAATAGACGGGATGCCAGTTGGGATTCCTCCGCTGCTCTGGCGTGAGCTCGAGGTAGTAGTGGTTCATGATGGCCATCCGGCGCTCCACACCTAGCGGGATAGGAGGGACCGGCACGCCTCCGGCGCTCAGCATCCAGCCGGTGGGGACGCGGTAGCCTGGTGTGCAGGGGTAGTTCGAGGCGCAAAGCGCCTTCGCCTCCCGAGGGGTTAGAGATACGATGGAAGCCATGGGAAGAGAATGATGAGTCTAGATGTGATATGTAAATGGAGGCCAAGCGTACATATATATACTGAAAAAATGGCGGGAAGACAGAGGTGGGAACCAGTGGAAAGCGCGGGAACGCAGTGGCGCGGGAAACTTTCATCCCGGGTGAGGGCTCAAACTGGGACAAAAGATGGGGGGGCCTTATCTAGGGGAGGCTTATCTGGGAGGGCCTTATCTGGGGGGCGGCTAACCTTTAGTACCGGCTGGTGGGTGCAACCGGGACTAAAGGTGGTTTTTGTGTCATCTAACAAAATTGTCAGTGGGATAAGGACGCGTGGGTAACCTTTAGTACCGGCTGGTGGGTGCAACCGGGACTAAAGCTGTCGGCAGGATAAGGACGCATGGGTGGTCGCACTGCTCGATGAGATAAAGCATGTAGCACACGATGCCCTGTCGGAGGAAGAAGACAAAGTAGAAGCGGCGCCATGCCTATAAAAGGAGCATCGATACGCCATGGCAAGAAGCTCAACAAGCCAACATGGATGGAGAGTTTCAGCCCCATGGATGGAGGAAAGGGTTGGGAAATCTCCCGTGGCGGAACTTCTCGAAGATGCCCTTGGTGCACACGCCCTATGGCATCTTCGGAAGTTCTGCTTCCGAAAATATTTTCCTGCTAGCCCGTGAAAGACTCCATCTCCGCATCCCTGGGGGTTAGAGGTATGGTGGAAGCCATGGGATAGAGTGGAGAGAGGCGGCAGATATGAGTCTAGATGTGATATGGCAACGATCAAGCCTACATATATATAGTGAGAAATGGCGGGAAGTCAGAGGAGGGAAGCGGTGGAAAAGGCGGGAAGAAAACGGGCGGGAAAAAATAAGGCGGGAAGAAACAGACCTTTAGTACCGGTTTTTCGCGAATTTTTTATCAACTGGGACTAAAGGGGCTACCCTCGTACGGAGAAAGCTATAGGGTAGACGATCCGGGGCCCCCGGTCTAGGGTTTCGCCGGAGGAAGACCATCGGAGCGTCGGAATCACATGAAAATGGAAAAATGGTTAATAGTTTCACTACAAGGATTCCGATCTATTGCAACAAAATTTATTGCCGCAACTTGTTTCGTTGCAATAAAATGCAATATTACCACAAAATTACCGTTCACGGTAATAGGATCCACATATTGCCACAATTTTTTTTATGTTGCACTAAGTACCCTTTTTGTAGCAATATAGGTTGCGTATTGCAACAAAATGCATCAACGTTGCAATATGATAGCGATATTGCGACTGTTATGTTTCATTGCATGAATTAGTTATTTTGTTGCAATAGAGACTATGTATTGCAACAAAATAATTTCCCGTGGTAATATTCGGAAAGATATTGCAACACTTATGGAATGTTGTGTTAGTTATCAATATTGTTGTAAAAAATAGCTTCAAATTGCAACAAATTACATATTTGTTGTAATATCTCATATTTTTTTGCCTTAATTTTATTGTGTTGAGATAACTATTATATATTGCGACAAGTTGTGTATCCACGGTAATATGTAGAACATATTGCAACAATCCCTTTGGTAGAGCATCTCTATCAGACCCCTTAAAATGGTCAAACCCATAAAATAACCGCCAGTTTACAGTTTTGGTCCAAAAAAGTGCACAGACCAGACCCCTTATGTTAGACAAACCTATAAATTCTTTTAAAGGGCACCTTATTTGGAACCCCAAATCCTTATATCTTTGGTCAAAAACTTTAAAGGGCACCTTAAACCGGTCAAATCTACGCAACTGCCATAACGGTCACTGGAAAGCCGGACCACCATCGTCGTGTTGGAGATACCGACGATCAAACCTCGGATAAGTATAGTATCGCGTGACAAAGGGAATTGGTTTCGTATGTTAATGATTCTATCGATCACGAAGTCGTCGTTGAGTATGTGGGAGCCATTATGGATCTCCAGGTCCCGCTGATGGTTATTGATAGGAGATGTGTCTTGATCATGTCTGCATATTCACGAATCGTAGGGTGACACACTTAAGGTTCGAAGTTGTTTTAAGTAGATATGGAATGTGCGTTGGAGACCGAATGTTGTTCGGAGTCTCGGATTGGATCCAGGACATCACGAGGAGATCCGGAATTGTCCAGAGAATAAGATTCATATATTGGGGATCATTTTTTGAGTTAAGAAATGTTCCGGAGTATTTGTATGAGGTTTCTAGAAGGTTTCGGAATGTTCCGGAAGGTTCTGGAAGATTGTTTGGAGTTTGCTTGAAAACCAAGAAAGGGATCAAGGAGTCCTTGTGGGGCAAGACAAGGAGTCGTGGGGGAGGAGGACTCCTCCCCCCTCCCCAATCCGCCGGCCATAGGAGGGAGGGGAGTCCTACTAGGACTCCCCCTCCCATGGCGCCTCCCCCCCTTTAAATAGAGGGGTGGGGGCGCCACCTCCAAGCCCTCCTCTACAACTCCAAATCCCTCCCACCTCTCTCCTCCTCCTTTCTTCTGCACAGGCATAGGCGAAGCCCTGCAGAATTCTCTACTCCACCACCACCACCATGCCGTCGTGCTACTAGGGTTCCATGGAGAAGATATACTACCTCCTCTGCTCGCTGGAACGAGGAGAGGAAGGTCTGCTTCGACTCCGCACGTGTGACCGACTGCGGAAGCGCTGCCGGAACGCGGCGCCGGAAGGATCGTCCACACGATCTTGAGATCGGCAAGTGATCGACTACATCAACCACGAGATCTAATCTCATAACGCTTTCGGATCTACAAGGGTTAGTACATATCTATCTCGTTGCACATGTCTAATAGATTAGATCTTGGCTTTTATCTAGATTAGATCTGGGTTTTGTTCGTCCTTGCGGTAGAATTTTTTTGTTTTCCATGCTACGACCCTCCGGAAATAGACATGGATGTTTCAAATCTATGAAATAGTCGACATGTCGGAAAGAGTTTACGACAATGTTCAAGGAATTGACTATGATAAGATTTGATCTTTCATAGCGATATTTAGTCTGGACGGATTAATGTAGCAACCACTACATATATTTTGATATATGGGAGTTGAACAAACAAAACAAGTTCTTCTAATAGAATGGTTACCTAGGACGTGTACATGACACGATCCAAAGGGTTTTGTTAATTCAAAGGATGCTAAAAGAGTATGCAAAACTTCAATGGTTAAAGTGAGCATCGCGGAGTTGGAATCTTCACCGTGATGAAACCGTTAAAAGGTTTAATTTCATCAGAGACGATGAAGATGTTTGCATTTTGCAAGAAATTAAGTGGGAGCGCTAAGACATATTTCTATTACATTATGTGAAAGACATATTGTTGATTAGAAATAATGCATATTTATTGACACGGGTTAAGAATTTCATTTCGATGAAAGACTTAGGCATAACCCAAGAATTAGGCATCAATGTCTATATGAATAGATTGAGGCGCTAATGTGGTTTGCCAAATGTACATAGATAAGATGTTGAATGAGTTCAATATGGAAACAACAAGAAAGGTTCTTGACGCACGGAAAGGACTAAATCAAAATTCAAGTGTGTTGACACGAGATTCAAGTGTTTTGACACTTTCTGAAATCACAAGAATATTTTGATCAATCATTCTTTGAGATGTACACATCCAGATATGTCCTATGCTCTAAATGTTATGAGCATATACTAGAATGATTCATAAGATGATCATTGGACAATAGTAAAGATATTCTTATGAGATTTGGAAGAACTAAGAATATATCATGTATAAGTGACAAATAGTTAAAGGTAGTTCATTATAAAGTGTTACATTGATACTAGTTTTGTCACAAGATACAAATTAAATTTATCTCAATTTAGACTATGGGTGGCACAATATAATGGAAAGGATGTTCCATGATGGATTTGGATGAGTTCCAAAGTTGAGATATTGTGACGGATACTACAACAAAAGGCTAAGTATATAACTGCTATAGTAGCAGCAAAGGAGGGCATTTGTGTGAAGTAGTTTGTTATCAAACTAGGTGTGGTTCATAGCGGGATAATACTATGAAGATACATTGTACGACAATTGTATCAACATGATTTAATCCCAAGGAACTAAAGGTCTCACCAAAGGACCAAATTTATACAATGCCATCTCATTGGAGAATGAGTAATGCGTAGAGACGCAAGGACATGCAAATACACACGGACCTGGAAGTGTCAGATCCGAAGATTATGTTTACCACTAGCAATAGTGTCTATACAACACCAGAAAGCCATAGGTGTTGAATGCACACTTTTTTTTAAACTAGATTATTGACTCTAGTGCAAGTGGGAGACTGTTGGAGATATGCCCAAGAGGCAATAATAAAGTGGTTATTATTATATCTTTATGTTTATGATAAATGATTACATCCCATGCTATATTTGTATTAACCGGAAACATTAATACTTGTGTGTTTTGTAAACATAAAAGAATCCCTAGTAAGACTCTTGTTAAACTAGCTTGTTGATTAATGGATGATCATGGTTTCCTGATCATGGACATTGGATGTTGTTAATAACAAGGTTATATCATTAGGAGAATGATGTGATGGACACAAACCCATAGTAAGCGTATCATAAGATCAAGTCATTAAGTTCGTATTGCTATAAGCTTTTAAATGCATAGTAACCTAATCCTTCGACCATGAGGTTGTGTTAATCACCATCACCGGATGGGTACTTTGATGACATCAAACACCGCTTCGTAACTGGGTGGTTATAAAGGTGTCATTGGGTAGTCTGAAAGTATGTGTTGAAGCGCATGGACCAAGATTGGGATTTGTCCATCCATATGACGGATAGATATGCTCTGGGCCCTCTCGGTGGAATGTCATCTAGTTAACTTGCAAGCATGTGACTGGGTCACAAGGGATGACATATCACGGAACGAGTAAAGCGTACTTGCCAGTAACGAGGTAGAACTAGGTATGGAGATACCGACGATCAAACCTCGGGTATAGTATCGCGTGACAAAGGGAATTGGTTTCGTATGTTAATGGTTCTATTGATCACGAAGTCATTGTTGAGTATGTGGGAGCCATAATGGATCTCCAGGTCCCGCTGATGGTTATTGATAGGAGATGTGTCTTCATCATGTCTGCATATTCACGAACCGTAGGGTGACACACTTAAGGTTCGAAGTTGTTTTAAGTAGATTTGGAATGTGCGTTGGAGACCGAATGTTGTTCGGAGTCTCGGATTGGATCCAGGACTTCACGAGGAGATCCAGAATTGTCCGGAGAATAAGATTCATATATTGGGGATCATTTTCTGATTTAGGAAATGTTCCGGGGTATTTGTATGAGGTTTCTAGAAGGTTTCGGAATGTTCCGGAAGGTTCTGGAAGATTTTTTGGAGTTTGCTTGAAAACCAAGAAAGGGATCAAGGAGTCCTTGTGGGGCAAGACAAGGAGTCGTGGGGGAGGAGGAGTCCTCCCCCCCTCCGCAATCCGCCGGCCATAGGAGGGAGGGGAGTCCTACTAGGACTCCCCCTCCCATGGCGCCTCCCCCCTTTAAATAGAGGGGTGGGGGCGCCACCTCCAAGCCCTCCTCTACAACTCCAAATCTCCGCCGCCTCTCTCCTCCTCCTTTCTTCTGCACAGGCATAGGCGAAGCCCTGCAGAATTCTCTACTCCACCACCACCACCACGCCATCGTGCTGCTGGGATTCCGTGGAGAAGATCTACTACCTCCTTTGCTCGCTGGAACGAGGAGAGGAAGGTCTGCTTCGACTCCGCACGTGTGACCGACTGCGGAAGCGCTGCCAGAATGCGGCGCCGGAAGGATCGTCCACACGATCTTGAGATCGGCAAGTGATCGACTACATCAACCACGAGATCTAATCTCGTAACGCTTTCGGATCTACGAGGGTTAGTACATATCTATCTCGTTGCACATGTCTAATAGATTAGATCTTGGCTTTTATCTAGATTAGATCTGGGTTTTGTTCGTTCTTGCGGTAGAAATTTTTTGTTTTCCATGCTACGAACCCTTCACGTCGGACTCGCCGGAATTTGGCCAAATCTCGCCCGAGTGTTCGGAATCCGCACACGTTGTTGTCAATTTTATGTTGCTCATCTCGACAGACCCATTTCAGGCCAAACCGCCGATGACAACTGCCACAACGGCCATGGCTGACCTCGAGCTGGGGCGGGCATGCACGAACCAGGAGGTCCGGGCGGCGTAGAGGATGGAGGCCGAACAACGTGGGGAAGGCGCCGTCGGGCGGGTGAGCGGCCGCGCCACGCGCGTCAATGGATTGGTGGTGCGGTGTAGCGCGCCGACAACACGCGAGTCGGTGGTCGGGCGACGCGGTGTAGGGCACCGACAACGCGTGAGTCGGCGTGCGGCGAGAGCGGCCAGCGGACGGGCAGCTGGCGGGCGAGCGGGCTGACGTGTAGGCGTGCGGGCCGTCCGGGCTAGGAAGAAGAAGCACCGAGGGGGAAAAAATTAAATATGCCAAGAATATGCTTTTCTAAAAGTTTCTTTTGCGGGTGTTTTTCTGTTCGAGTTTTTTTCCATTGTAAAACAGAGTTTTAACAATCCTCATATACGTTTTAAGTGCTGCATTTTAAGGCGTCTGCTAGAGATGCTTCTTAGCCGTTTAGTTCTGGCTAGATTTTCTTTTAAATTTTTAAGGAATAATAGTTTATTATTATTATATTGGTTACGCGGGGAATGAAAAAATTTATCTGCTTCAATATTTTTGCTCCCTCCTTTATTTTCCCGCTGAATGCTGCCCCCACCCTTATATTCTGCATCGCTACCCCCGCTCCTTGGGCACATAGCCCTAAATCACCGACTGCCCTCCCTAAAAATGTGCAGTCGCCGCCGCTCCACCGTAGCCCGTAGGGGTCTAGACATTCTCTCGCCCGCTGAATTGACGCCAGTGGGGCATCTCCCCCTTCCCCGTACACTCACCAAGTTACCCAAATCAAGGAGCTGGAAGCTACGAAGATGGGTCTGAGGCACTAGATGTTGCGGCATGTGCTATTATCCTGACCATTATTCTCTAAGGCCATCAAGGAGAGGGCGCCAGATTGATGTGAAGGAGAAGGTAACTCCAATCTACAGATGCCGGAGAAGGTAACTCCAATCTGCAGGTATTCTATTGGATGTTCTGCCCTCAAAATTTCTCCGTTCGTTGGTCTAGATATAGCGTTTGGTTCTTTTTCTGCTGATAATGTGAGATTTCTTATCACTTGCATACTCTCGGCTCCGCGCGACGGGCTGTGGGGATTCACGTGTAGGTCCTCCACCACGGGAGAACTGCGTGTTGGGCAGCCTCTCGCCGGAGTGCTACAACCTCATTCAAAGCGGCGATCCAGTGAGTTGAGGGGGCATGGGGCTGAGCCTGGCCCGGGGCTACCAGGGACGAGGCTGGAGGTTGCTTCCACATACGTATTGCAGCTCTCCAGGTTTGAACAACAAGCTCGCCTCAAATTTGTTTTCAGTTTTCTTGACTATACAATTCCCTACTATAATTATTTATTTTTGATTACTGTATGGTGGTCTCTCTAGTTAACTATGTATAGATGTTCTAGTTTGCTCTATATTTTTTTATTTTTGATTACTGTATGGTGGTCTCTCTAGACAACTATGTAATAGTTGTTCCAGTTTGCTAACTGAAGTTTTACTTTTAGGAAGTTAAGAAATACTCTATCAAGGATTCCCGGTAAGTTTTGATGACGAAGTTCCACGGTTATTACTGCTCCATTAATTAGTATGTATGACCATTACCTGGAAATAGGCAATCCTAATTTTTTCAAGTTCTGCTCCATTAATTAGTACTATTTTTGAAAGTCTTTGCGTTCTGTTAAATGAAATTAGTTGCTGAACTTATTTTACATTCTGCTTTGTTCTAAATTTTGAACTGGTTTATAAACACTCGTACAAATATGACTGTCGGTGGTAGATTGGGTCTGGAAGGTAGCAGAGTGGTAAGATACCATACATACGTGGTAAGGTCTTTGCTAAAAGAAACATCTCGTTCTTGTTAGAATACTATGGAACTGTATTTTAAGAGGTTAATTGTATTGTTGGGTTAGTCCTACCATATTAATTATAGATAATAGATTTAATTTTGTAAAGAAACTATGCTACATTACAAAAGAAATCGAGTGCCATGAAATGCAGATTTAGATAATTTATTAGAAGGGGCCATCATTTACGACAACACTGGTTGTAGAACTCCACATTTTATGGTTGCAATCGTATGACGGTTCTGATGCTTTGTGGCATTAACACATATTCTTGTAGGCAATCTTTGCTCTTATTGTAGCCTCTGCGGCCTTTATTTCAGCTATTGAGTTTTGCAGCATTATACTTTGTCGAGGCTATACTGAGTGTATCATAATTACCCTCCTAGAATGTTGAAGAAACACGAAGTTTTTCTACTGTTCCATTAGTTAAGGCTGCATTATCTTTAAATCGGGATCTATTTCTCTCATGTTTATATTTAGTTGGTAAACAATTCTTTTTTTTGCATTCATCAACACTTACTTACATGGAAAATGTTACCTGTAGTAGAAATTACTCTAATAACGGTGATTGAGCATACCCGAGCATACCTGAAGTTTAGTATCTGGATAAAACTGAATGTTTTAACTTTTCGGAGCAACTACCTATTTAGGTGGTGCAATAACCACTTAGTCAAATATCGTTGGAAGATTGTGAACTATAATGCTTCATTACACCATCATGCTTAGATGAAAATCCCTATGTTTGGGAAGTCATACAACCCAGTTCAATGTTTTTCAAACTAGACTTCAAAGTATTTTGGCTTACTTTCTGTAAGCTAGTTGTTGCTGAAACTTGTAGAAAGTTCATCTCTTATGATTTTCATGATTATAGTGGCTCTTCGATCCTGGAATGACAAAGATGACGAGATGGTACCATCAATGATGATGATGATGTTATCCATGGCGAGGAGTACAAAACAAGTACTTCATGGTTTGGAAGAGTATATATGATAGCTTGTTGTGACATTTTCAGAGTTGATATATCTATACAGATTCTTCCGTGAACCATGTTCTATAGTTTAAATCTCTTATTGAGTACTCGTCGAATGATGAAATATGTAATAGTGATGGTATGTACATGCTGATTTGGAACCTGTTATTCTAGTATCTTTATCATAATTGAGTCATATCCATGTTATGTTTCAATTAAAGAAATGGAAAATTAAAGAGAGAACAGAATATTAAACCATCCCATCACTGTGATCTGTGATCATGTTTTGGACATTCACAAATATGGTACTCTCCGTACAAATTTGATGTATTAATACAACACGGATTGTACGTTGCATTTTTATTGCCACAACTAGAATGATGTTGCCATAAGTTAATGCCACATGCATAGTGGTTCGTGGTAAAAGCCTAATACCACAATAATAAGAGTTTGTTGCCATAGGTTATTGCCATAGTTGACTATTGCCATGGAAAAGCATATGCCACAAAACAAGCGGTTGTTGGCATAGGGTATGGCCACAACTCCCTATCGCCACGAACTAGTAGTTACCACATATCATTATCTGTTGTATTAAGCTATCGCCACAAACCAAATTGTGGCATCAAGTGCACAATGCCACGGAACAAAATGTGGCAACTTGCCTCATGATTGTTGCAATATCACGCTTTATTGCCATGATTTATTTTTTGTGGCAATAACCTATTACCATGCGTAATATCGCAACGGCTTGCAACGAACGACATGTCGTAGCGATACATACCTATTGCAACAATTTCGTGCTTATTGTGACGAATGATTTTGTTGCAAGAGACCTAAATCCTTGTAGTGTTTGACTAGTTAGAATAATTATTTTATAAAACAGAAAATGGATTTGAATCGCTTATTCAAATTCAAGCACTTTTTTGTTAAAAATTTAGTGAGATTCAAAAATATGCAAATATAATAATTAATGCATTTTTAAATTGAAAATGGAAAAAAATGGTTATTAGTTTCACTAGTTAGAATAATTATTTTATAAAACAGAAAATAGATTTGGATTACTTCTCAAATTCAAGAACTTTTCATGTTGAAAATTTTCTCAAATTCATAAGTATGCAAAAACTGTATAATTCAAATGTTTAAAAAATATGCTAATTGAATTTTTTTTAAAGAAGCGCGCCCTTGGGGTGCAAAAATTGAAAAAAAGACCTTTAGTCCCGGTGCGTGGTACACACCGGGACTAAAGGTGTGGCGTTGGCACGCGCGCGTTGGGCGGTGCCGAAAACCCTTTAGTCCCGGTGGGTGGCACGCTCCGGGACTAAAGGGGGGACCTTTAGTCCCGGTTCGTTATACGGACCGGGACTAAAGGTCACCCACCTATATATTGGCGCGCCCCTTCTTCTCCCCATGTAGAGCACCCCCACGCGCGAGGACGACCGATGCCGGCAGGCTGCCCGATTCTCTCCTGCCGCCACCACCCCAACCGCGGACTCCACTCACTCCAGCCGCCACCGCCCCAACCGCCACTGCCACTCCAGCCGCCGCGCGCGCGCCCCCGGCCAGAGGTACCCCGCCCCCTCCCCTTTGCTCCCCCATCCGGCTACCTGACGACACGGCGACGTCGGCCACTGTGGGCGAGCAGGCCGGGCCGCCCCCTCCCCTTCGCTCCCCCGTCCGACTACACGGCTACGCGGCGGCGCCCCCGACCAACTTCTCTGTTTTTTCCATTTTTTATTTTGTAGTATATAGTTAATTGTAATATTATTTAGTAGTTGTAATATTATTTAGTAGCTAGTGTAATAGTAGTGTATATAGTTGTAATTTTATTTTGTAGTGTAATATTATTTTGTGTGAAATATTATTTAGTAGTCTAATAGTAGTGTATTTGTAATACTATTTAGTAGTGTAATATTATTTTGGAGTGTATATAGTAGTAATTTTTTAGTAGTGTAATATTATTTTGTAGTGTATATAGTTGTAATTTTTTAGTAGTATATTGCATTATAGTAGTATATTATAATATTATTTTGTAGTGTATATAGTTGCAATATTATAGTAGTATATTGTAATAGTAGTATATTGCATTATAGTAGTATATTGTAATATTATAGCAGTGCTCGCGGGCTGCCGCACTTAGGGTTAGGGTGGTGGTGCTCACGGGCCCCCACACTTAGGGTTAGGGTGGTGGTGCTCGCGGGCCCCCGGACTTAGGGTTAGGGTGGTAGTGCTCGCGGGCCCTCGCACTTAGGGTTAGGGTGGTAGTGCTCGCGGGGCCCCGCACTTAGGGTTAGGCTGGTGGTGCTCGCGGACCCCCGGACTTAGGGTTAGGGTGGTGGTGCTCGCGGGCCGCCCGGAGATAGGGTTAGGGTGGTGGTGCTCGCGGGCCCCCGGACTTAGGGTTAGAGTGGTGGTGCTCGTGGGCCCCCGAAGATAGGGTTAGGGTGGTGGTGCTCGCGGGCCCCCGGACTTAGGGTTAGAGTGGTGGTGCTCGCGGGCCCCGAAGATAGCGTTATGGTGGTGGTGCTCGTGGGCCCCCGGACTTAGGGTTAGAGGGTTAGGGCATCACTAGAATTTTGCTATTGTTTAGTATTATTGTAGCAAATTGCGTGTTCATATTATTATTTATTATTATTTTATGCAGCAATATTGAATGAAAAATGTTATTGTATGCATTTTGTAGAAAACTATAGATCCAATCCAGAGAGACCTACCACAGGAAGAAATTCTCGAGGATATGATCAACGACACCCCCCATGTTCATCCACCCGAATCTCCGTCGATTTATCTGAACCCCTTCGGAGAGTGAGAGGAGGTCAACCGAAATGATCAAGGAGAAGCCGATGGCTCCGGTGGTGGAGAAGCCGATGGCTCTGGTGGTGGAGAAGCCGACGGCTTTGGTGGACCCTTAACGAAGTCCGGCGAGGTATATATGAAGTCTGGTGATCAGTAGATGCACTAACTAAGTTGTATATATATAAATTGACGAATGTTTCTTCTCCTAGGCCTCCCATCGAGCAAAAAATATTCCAAATGAGGCGCGACCAAAAAGTTGGACGCATCTACGCGTTATACAATTACGGTGGTATCACCACGGGGTGAACCGTTGGAACCCGAAAAGGCTAAAATTGTATTTAAACAACAATGCAGAGTTATGGTTAGGGATCGCATCCCGATCACCGTTCGAGAGTGGAATAAGACCAAAGGGGCGAAAGAGGGTGAGTATGTCGCCGACAGGTGCAAAGAGGGTCTTTCGAATGACCTCATGACACATTTCACCCTACCAGAATGTGAGGATGATGCCGACACAGCTGCATTGAGGAAGAAAGTCAAGCAGTGGACTCTTACGAAGATGGCCGAACTATTCAAGAACTGGAAGAAAGCATTATGGAAAAAGTATCAGAAGACGAAGACTCCTCCTAAATTTGAATGCTATCTAACGAAGCAGCAGGCTAACTGGGATGCATTTGTGAAGTACAAGGAGTCAGAACCTGCTATGGAAAAGTCAGAAAAAAAAGAAAAATGCCACGATGAAGAAATATCACCATCACCTGGGGCCAGGGGGCTACGCGGCTGCCATGCCAAAGTGGGATGCTAAAGAGAATGAGCTTCTTGCTAAAGGGATCACTCCAGAACCAATGCTCGAAGAATGGGATCTGAGGGCAAGGAATTGGTTCCTTGGGCATGGGAGTGAGTATGACGAAAGTACAGGGGACCTTATTTGCAGTGACGGGATTAGGATACTCCGGGATACATGCCAGAAAGTGGTGAAGGAGATTAAAGCGGGGACAACAAAGTTCCATCCCGATAGAGAGAAAGACTTGCTGACAAAGGTCCTCGGGAATGACGAACGTGGAGGATGTGTACGAGGCCTTGGCCCTAGTTATACGTGGGAGATGGGGTTTCCCAAAGACAGAGATACTTATAGGAGCCGAGAGAGAGCAAAGAGGCGACGACAGGAGGAGGAGGGAGACAGGTTCACCGAGTTGCTAGGAACACTTCGAATGCATCAGCAACAGATTGACGAACTTCAAGGAGCAACGCGCCTACAAGATCCTGTACTCGATATTACCGCCGTCCCATCTCAGCGGAGAAGCAGCGTGGCTGAATCGGAGGTCCCTTCTGACGATGCACGTATGGTAGATGGAAGTCTCGCTACCCCGTGGATGGAATCAAGGAGCAGGCATCTTGTGAGCTCCATCAGAAGGTGAAGAACCTATCCATCAAGGTGGCGGTTGGATGTGCTTTACCTTGTCCACCTGGCGCACGCTGGCATGGCCGTGAGATTCCAGCTGGCTATGCTAAAGTTGTTGTGGATGAAATCGCAAGGGGGTGGGACTCAATGGAGCTTGACATCCCTAGACCTGAAAGTGCGAGGACACTCGGAGAAGTACTGGGTGGTATCATTCTATGGGACAAGAACAACATCAAGCTTCTAGGCTGGACGCTAAAGCCAACACCGCCTCCGAGTCATCGCATGTCACCTTCACCTCCAAGAAGCCCACCCCATGACTACGACCACCACAGCCTGAGTCCATCTCGATCTCCGTCGCAGCCTCCGATTAGTACTAAACGACGCAGCAGCCCAAAACGACAAATGTCGCCCCTCCCAAGAGTACCTCATAAGAATCTTCCCATCAGACCTTACAATCGTACTGATGAGGGAACTGACATGATCGTAAAGGCCGAATGTGTTGCGTAGCTTCAAAAGAAGAAACCCGAGCCTGCCCTGTTATACATCGAGAAGCAAAAAGCATATGCACTTTCTTTTCTGAACACAAAATCGCAATATGAATTGCACCATAAGCCAGATGACTATCGACGCACACTTCAGAAGGAAGTGAAGAAGAGCAAATCAAGTAGAAGTGCAAGCGGGAGCAAATCATCAGGTCAAAGTGCAACCGGGAAAAGAATGGACGTCCCCAGCTCGGGAAACAGGCCAAAAAATCGATCCCACCCCTCCAGGTGTTATCCTATGACACTCCCTAGTAGGATATGGAAGAAGCTAAGAAGCTTGCGGCCGCTATGAATGTGACTATTGAGGAATTGCTAGGTGCCTAGGACGACAAGTTACCCAAGGCTTAGGTAGTCCCTACATATGTCCCAGGGAAGCCTCTGGTCAGCTTTGAGCAGTTCCAACAACTGCCAACAGAAATGCGGAGTTTACATAACTGGTACTTGGAAGCCATAAAGCAGGAGAGAACAATGATCATGGCGAAAGTCCCACATGACTACTACTTCCGAGAAGAGGTCCATGTTGAGTTTCCAGAACTCTTCCACTAATACAGTTTCAACGCCCTCGACAAAAGTCTCATGAGTTGCTATTGTCTATAAGTTGTTGAATTCATTTTCTATATATAAGTTGTTCATTTTTTCAGTTGTTCAGTTCATTGCATATAATTATCCTCATTATATCCTTTTGTACTCTGTTATTATGCAGAATGAAGATCATGGAATGTAAAAGAAGGTGACTCTTTAGTGTTGGGTTCATTGACCCAGATAAAATACATTGTAATACGCTAAAGGATAAACCCGAGGAGACGCAGGAGAACCTTCTAAGGTTTCTAACAGACCAACATTTCTGTGACCACATACTGTTTCCTTACAATTTCCGGTGAGGGTCTTACTATGTTGTACACATTCACTTTTTCTTACTCGATGTTAAATGTAATTGATGAGTTACTGATGTATATATAAACGTGTGCAGTTTACACTGGATTCTCATGGACATTCAACTTGATAAGGGAAGATTTGAAGTCATGGACCCATCAAAGAGACCCCTGGAACAGTTTAGGGACATGCAGGACATGCTCTAGAGGTAATTTCCGTGCTACATCGGACTCTTTATTTGATTTCCTGAGATATCACGTAATAAATAACTCATTCATTCATTTTCTTTGCCGGGCAGGGTTTGGAGCATGTTCAAGAGTAGGGTTAAGGGTTCCTTTAGTAAGGAGCTGACGTTTACTCCGGTCTTGGTAAGTAATACGTGATATGTTCGCGCATCTCTTTACTTCTAGTTTCAAGACAATTATGATGCTAGATTATAATTTTGATTGAATTCTATTCTCGTAAAGTGCGCGAGGGCAGCCACAGGGGACGAATCTATGTGGATTCTATGTTTGCGAGTTCATTCGCACGTTTTCCACTGAGCACAAAGATTATAGAGTCGATGTAAGCAACACATTCACAACATTATTTTATTACCATCACTTTTTGTTATCATGATTGATATTCATATTGATCTCCTTTTCTTATATAGTTCAAGAGAATGCGGGATCAGCTCCTACTAGAGCAACGCGTACGAGGAATTGCTGAAGAACTGGCAGGATTCTTGATGAACGAGATGATAGA
>CAJUXJ010001950.1:0-15407 GCA_910589775.1 Avena eriantha | reverse complement strand
CTGGGGCCTACACATGGCACCTACCAACCTTGCACCACTCTCACACACATATCTAGGGGCACATGCAAGTTTTCATGTGATTCCGACGCTCCGGCGGTCTTCCTCCGGCGAAACCCTAGACCGAGGGCCCCGGATCGTCTACCCCTATAGCTTTCTCCGTACGAGGGTAGCCCGGTGGACCTCTCTACTTGTTTTGGTTTGTTTAGGACTATTTGCATGGAGAGCCAAGGTTGGGGCAACTTTGCACATTCTAGGCCCGGTTTGTGACGCGGCGGGAGTTTCCACGTACAGATCCAGGATTTTACTAAGTGTTAACGCATGTCCGGGGAAGGGGGTCACACTGGGGCCTACACATGGCACCTACCAACCCTTCACCACTCTCACACACATATCCTAGGGGCACATGCAAGTTTTCATGTGATTCCGACGCTCGGCGGTGTTTCCTCGGCGAAACCCTAGACCGAGGGCCCGATCGTCTACCCCTATAGCTTTCTCGTACGAGGGTAGCCCGGTGGACCTCTCTACTTGTTTGGTTTGTTTAGGACATATGTGCATGGAGAGCCAAGGTTGGGCCAACTTTGACACATTCTAGGCCCTGGTTGTGACGCGGCGGGAGTTTCCACGTACAGATCCAGATTTTACTAAGTGTTAACACATGTCCGGGAAGGGGGTCACACCTGGGCCTACACATGGCACCTACAACCTTGCACCACTCTCACACACATATCCTAGGGGCACATGCAAGTTTTCATGTGATTCCGACGCTCCTGGCGGTCTTCCTCCGGCGAAACCCTAGACCGAGGGCCCCGGATCGTCTACCCTATAGCTTTCTCCGTACGAGGGTAGCCCGGTGGACCTCTCTACTTGTTTTGGTTTGTTTAGGACATATTGCATGGAGAGCCAAGGTTGGGCCAACTTTGCCACATTTAGGCCCCGGTTGTGACGCGGCGGGAGTTTCCTCCACGTACAGATCCAGGATTTTACTAAGTGTTAACGCATGTCCGGAAAGGGGTCACACCTAGGGCCTACACATGGCACCTACCAACCTTGCACCACTCTCACACACATATCCTAGGGGCACATGCCCAAGGCGGTCTTCCTCTGGCGAAACCCTAGACCGAGTGCCCCGGATCGTCTACCCCTATAGCTTTCTCCGTACGAGGGTAGCCCAGTGGACCTCTCTACTTTTTTTTTGGGTTTGTTTAGGACATATGTGCATGGAGAGCTAACATTGGTCCAACTTTGCCACATTCTAGGCCCCGGTTATGACGCGGCGGGAGTTTCCCACGTACAGAATCCAGGATTTTACTAAGGTTAACGCATGTCAGGGAAGGGGGTCACACCTGGGGCCTACACATTGGCACCTACCAACCTTGCACCACTCTCACACACACTATACTAGGGGCACATGCAGTTTTCATGTGATTCCGATGCTCCTGGCGGTCTTCCTCCGGCGAAACCCTAGACCTAGGGCACCGGATCGTCTACCCCCTATAGCTTCTTCCCGTACGAGGGTAACCCGGTGGACCTCTCTACTTGTTTTGGTTTGTTTAGGACATATGTGCATGGAGAGCCAGGTGTGGGGCCAACTTTACCACATTCTAGGCCCCGGTGTGGAGCGCGGGAGTTTCCACGTACAGATCCGGATTTTACTAAGTGTAACGCATGTCCGGGAAGGGGGTCACACCATGGGGCCTACATATGGCACCTACAACCTTGAACCACTCTCACACCACATATCCTAGGGGCACATGCAAGTTTTCATGTGATTCCATGCTCCGACGGTCTCTCCTCCAGCGAAACCCTAGACCTAGGGCCTCCGGATCGTGTACCCCTATAGCTTTCTCCGTACTAGGGTAGCCGGTGGACCTCTCTACTTGTTTGGTTTGTTTAGGACATATTTGCATGGAGAGCCAAGGTTGGGCCAACTTTGACACATTCTAGGCCCCGGTTGTGACGCGGCGGGAGTTTCCACATACAGATCCAGGATTTTACAAGTGTTAACGCATGTTCGGGAAGGGGGTCACACTGGGCCTACACATGGCACCTACAAACCTTGAACCACTCTCACATACATATCCTAGGGGCACATGCAAGTTTTCATGTGATTCGACGCTCTAGCGGTCTTCCTCCGCGAAACCTAGGACCGAGGCCCCGATCGTCTACCCTATAGCTTTCTCCGTACAGGGTAGCCGGTGGACCTCTCTACTTGTTTTGGTTTGTTTAGGACATATTTGCATGGTAGAGCCAAGGTTGGGCCAACTTTGCCACATTCTAGGCCCCGGTTGTGACGCGGCGGGAGTTTCCACATACAGATCCAGGGATTTTACCTAAGTGTTAACGCATGTCGGGAAGGGGGTCACCATTGGGGCCTACACATGGCACCTACCAACCTTGAACCACTCTCACATACTAATCCTAGGGGCACATGCAAGTTTTCATGTGATTCCGACGCTCTAGCGGTCTTCCTCCGGCGAACCCTAGACGAGGGCCCCGGATCGTCTACCCTATAGCTTTCTCCGTACGAGGGTAGCCCGGTGGACCTCTCTACTTGTTTTGGTTTGTTTAGGGACATATGTGCATGGAGAGCCAAGGTTGGCCAACTTTAGCCACATTCTAGGCCTGTTGTGACGCGGCGGGAGTTTCCACGTACAGATCCAGGGATTTTACTAAGTGTTAACGCATGTCCGGGAAGGGGGTCACACCTTGGGGCCTACACATTGCACCTACAAACCTTGCACCACTCTCACACACATATCCTAGGGGCACATGCAAGTTTTCATGTGATTCCGACGCTCCGGCGTGCTTCCTCCGGCGAAACCCTAGACCAGGGCCCCGGATCGTCTACCCCTATAGGCTTTCTCCAGTACGAGGGTAGCCTGTGGACCTCTCTACTTGTTTTGGTTTGTTTAGGACATATCTGCATGGAGAGCCAAGGTTGGCCAACTTTGACACATTCTAGGCCTGGTTGTGACGCGGACGGGAGTTTCCTCCACTACAGATCCAGGATTTACTAAGTGTTAACGCATGTCCGGGAGGGGGTCACACCTGGGGCCTACACATGGCACCTACAAAACCTTCGAACCACTCACAACATACATATCCTAGGGGCACATGCAAGTTTTCATGTGATTCCGACGCTCTAGGCGATCTTCCTCCGGCGAAACCCTAGACCGAGGCCCATGGATCGTCTACCCTATAGCTTTCTCCGTACGAGGGTACCCGGTGGACCTCTCTACTTGTTTGGTTGTTTAGGACATATGTGCATGGAGAGCAAAGGTTGGGCCAACTTTGCCACATTCTAGGCCCCGGTTGTGACCGCGGCGGGAGTTTCCACGTACAATCCAGGATTTACTAAGTGTTAACGCATGTCCGGGAAGGGGTCACACATAGGGCCTACACATGGCACCTACCAACCTTGAACCACTCTCACACACATATCCTAGGGGCACATGCAAGTTTTCATGTGATTCCGAACGCTCCGGCGGTCTTCCTCTGGCGAAACCCTAGACCGAGTGCCCCGGAATCGTCTACCCCTATAGCTTTCTCCGTACGAGGGTAGCCCGGTGGACTTCTCTACTTGTTTTGGTTTGTTTAGGACATATGTGCATGGATAGCTAACGTTGGGCCAACTTTGCCACATTCTAGGCCCCAGGTGATGACGGCGGCGGGAGTTTCCACGTACAGATCCAGGATTTACTAAGTGTTACAGCATGTCCGGGAAGGGGGTCACACCTGGGGCCTACACATGGCACCTACCAACCTTTCACCACTTCCTCACACACATATCCTAGGGGCACATGCAAGTTTTCATGTGATTCCGACGCTCCGGCGGTCTTCCTCCGGCGAAACCCTAGACCGAGGGCCCCGGATCGTCTACCCCTAATAGCTTTCTCCGTACGAGGGTAGCCCGGTGGACCTCTCTACTTGTTTTGGTTTGTTTAGGACATATGTGCATGGAGAGCCAAGGTTGGGCCAACTTTGCCACATTCTAGGCCCCGGTTGTGACGCGGCGGGAGTTTCCACGTAAAGATCCAGGATTTTACTAAGTGTTAACGCATGTCCGGGAAGGGGGTCACACCTAGGGCCTACACATGGCACCTACCAACCTTGCACCACTCTCACACACATATACCTAGGGGCACATGCAAGTTTTAATGTGATTCCGATGCTCCGGCGGTCTTCCTCCGGCGAAACCCTAGACCGAGGGCCCCGGATCGTCTACCCCTATAGCTTTCTCCGTACGAGGGTAGCCCGGTGGACCTCTCTACTTTTTTTGGTTTGTTTAGGACATATTTGCATGGAGAGCCAAGGTTGGGCCAACTTTGACACATTCTAGGCCCGGTTGTGACGCGGGCGGGAGTTTCCACGTACAGATCCTAGGATTTTACTAAGTGTTAACGCATGTCGGAAGGGGGTCACACATGGGGCCTACACATGGCACCTACCAACCTTGCACCACTCTCACACACATATCCTAGGGGCACATGCAAGTTTTCATGTGATTCCGACGCTCTCGGCGGTCTTCCTCCGGCGAAACCCTAGACCGAGGGCCCCGGATCGTCTACCCCTATAGCTTTCTCCGTACGAGGGTATCCCGGTGGACCTCTCTACTTGTTTTGGTTTGTTTAGGACATATGTGCATGGAGAGCCAAGGTTGGGGCCAACTTTGCCATATTCTAGGCCCCGGTTGTGACGCGGCGGAGTTTCCACGTACAGGATCCAGGATTTTACTAAGTGTTAACGCATGTCTGGGAAGGGGGTCACACCTGGGGCCTACACATGGCACCTACCAACCTTGCACCACTCTCACACACATATCCTAGGGGCACATGCAAGTTTTCATGTGATTCCGACGCTCCGGCGGTGTTCCTCCGGCGAAACCCTAGACCGAGGGCCCCGGATAGTCTACCCCTATAGGTTTCTCCATACGAGGGTAGCCCGGTGGCCTCTCTACTTGTTTTGGTTTGTTTAGGACATATCTGCATGGAGAGCCAAGGTTGGTCCAACTTTGACACATTCTAGGCCCTGGTTGTGACGCGGCGGGAGTTTCCACGTACAGATCCAGGATTTTACTAAGTGTTAACGCATGTCCGGGAAGGGGGTCACACCTGGGGCCCTACACATGGAACCTACAAACCTTGCACCACTCACATACACATATCCTAGGGGCACATGCAAGTTTTCATGTGATTCCGACGCTCTGGCGATCTTCCTCCGGCGAAACCCTAGACCGAGGGCCCAGGATCGTCTACCCTATAGCTTTCTCCGTACGAGGGTAGCCCGGTGGACCTCTCTACTTGTTTTGGTTTGTTTAGGACATATGTGCATGGAGAGCAAAGGTTGGGCCAACTTTGCCACATTTTAGGCCCGGTTGTGACGCGGCGGGAGTTTCCACGTATAAATCCAGGATTTTACTAAGTGTTAACGCACTGTCCGGAAAAGGGGTCACACCTAGGGCCTACACATGGCACCTACCAACCTTGCACCACTCTCACACACATATCCTAGGGGCACATGCAAGTTTTCATGTGATTCCAACGCTCCGGCGGTCTTCCTCTGGCGAAACCCTAGACCGAGTGCCCGGATCGTCTACCCCTATAGCTTTCTCCGTACGAGGGTAGCCCGGTGGACTTCTCTACTTTTTTTGGTTTTTGTTTAGGACATATGTGCATGGAGTGCTAACATTGGGCCAACTTTGCCACATTCTAGGCCCCGGTTATCACGCGGCGGGAGTTTCCACGTGCAGATCCAGGATTTTACTAAGTGTTAACGCATGTCCGGGAAGGGGGTCACACATGGGGCCTACACATGGCACCTACCAACCTTGCACCACTCTCACACACATATCCTAGGGGCACATGCAAGTTTTCATGTGATTCCGACGCTCTGGCGGTCTTCCTCCGGCGAAACCCTAGACCAAGGGCCCTGGATCGTCTACCCCTATAGCTTTCTCCGTACGAGGGTAGCCCTGGTGGACCTCTCTACTTGTTTTGGTTTGTTTAGGACATATGTGCATGGAGAGCCAAGGTTGCCACATTCTAGGCCCCAGCTGTGACGCGGCGGGAGTTTCCACAGTAAAGATCCAGGATTTTACTAAGTGTTAACGCATGTCCGGGAAGGGGGTCACACCTATGGCCTACACATGGCACCTACCAACCTTGCACCACTTTCACACACATATACTAGGGGCACATGCAAGTTTTAATGTGATTCCGATGCTCCGGCGGTCTTCCTCCGGCGAAACCCTAGACCGAGGGCCCCGGATCAGTCTACCCCTATAGCTTTCTCCGTACGAGGGTATCCCGGTGGACCTCTCTACTTGTTTTGGTTTGTTTAGGACGTATGTGCATGGAGATCCAAGGTTGGGACAACTTTACCACATTCTAGGCCCCGGTTGTGACGCGGCGGGAGTTTCCACGTACAGATCCAGGATTTTACTAAGTGTTAACGCATGTTCGAGAAGGGGGTCACACCTGGGGCCTACACATGGCACCTACCAACCTTGCACCACTCTCACACACATATCCTAGGGGCACATGTAAGTTTCATGTGATTCCGAAGCTCCGGCGGTCTTCCTCCGGCGATACCCTAGACCGAGGGCCCCGGATCGTCTACCCCTATAGCTTTCTCCGTACGAGGGTATCCCGGTGGACCTCTCTACTTGTTTTGTTTTGTTTAGGACATATCTGCATGGAGAGCCAAGGTTGGGCCAACTTTGCCATATTCTAGGCCCCGGTTATGACGCGGCGGGAGTTTCCACGTACAGATCCAGGATTTTACTAAGTGTTAACGCATGTCTGGGAAGGGGGTTACATCTGGGGCCTACACATGGCACCTACCAACCTTGCACCACTCTCACACACATATCCTAGGGGCACATGCAAGTTTTCATGTGATTTCGACGCTCTGGCGGTCTTCCTCCGGCGAAACCCTAGACCGAGGGCCCTGGATCGTCTACCCCTATAGCTTTCTCCGTATGAGGGTAGCCTGGTGGACCTCTCTACTTGGTTTGGTTTCTTTAGGACATATGTGCATGGAGAGCCAAGGTTGCCACATTCTAGGCCCCGGCTGTGACGCTGTGGGAGTTTCCACATACAGATCCAGGATTTTACTAAGTGTTAACGCATGTCCGGGAAGGGGGTCACACCTAGGGCCTACACATGGTACCTACCAACCTTGCACCACTCTCACACACATATACTAGGGGCACATGCAAGTTTTCATGTGATTCCGACGCTCCGGCGGTCTTCCTCCGGCGAAACCCTAGACCGAGGGCCCCAGATCGTCTACCCCTATAGCTTTCTCCGTACGAGGGTAGCCCGGTGGACCTCTCTACTGTTTTGGTTTGTTTAGGACATATCTGCATGGAGAGCCAAGGTTGGGCCAACTTTGACACATTCTAGGCACTGGTTGTGACGCGAAGGGAGTTTCCACGTACAGATCCAGGATTTACTAAGTGTTAACGCATTTCCGGGAAGGGGGTCACACCTGGGGCCTACACATGGCACCTACCAACCTTTCACCACTCTCACATACATATCCTATGGGCACATGCAAGTTTTCATGTGATTCTGACGCTCCGGCGGTGTTCCTCCGGCGAAAGCCCTAGACCGAGGGCCCCAAATCGTCTACCCCTATAGCTTTCTCCGTACGATAGTATCCCGGTGGACCTCTCTACTTGTTTTGGTTTGTTTAGGACGTATGTGCATGGAGATCCAAGGTTGGGCCAACTTTACCACATTCTAGGCCCCGGTTGAGACGCGGCGGGAGTTTCCACGTACTAGATCCAGGATTTTACTAAGTGTTAACGCATGTTCGAGAAGGGGGTCACACCTGGGGCCTACACATGGCACCTACCAACCTTGCACCACTCTCACGCACATATCCTAGGGGCACATGTAAGTTTTCATGTGATTCCGACGCTCCGGCGGTCTTCCTCCGGCGAAACCCTAGACCGAGGGCCCCGGATCGTCTACCCCTATAGCTTTCTGCCTTACGAGGGTATCCCGGTGGACCTCTCTACTTGTTTTGTTTTGTTTAGGACATATCTGCATGGAGAGCCAAGGTTGGGCCAACTTTGCCATATTCTAGGCCCCGGTTATGACGCGGCGGGAGTTTCCACGTACAGATCCAAGATTTTACTAAGTGTTAACGCATGTCCGGGAAGGGGGTTACACCTGGGGCCTACACATGGCACCTACCAACCTTGCACCACTCTCACACACATATCCTAAGGGCACATGCAAGTTTTCATGTGATTCCGACGCTCTGGCGGTCTTCCTCCGGCGAAACCCTAGACCGAGGGCCCTAGATCGTCTACCCCTATAGCTTTCTCCGTATGAGGGTACCCTGGTGGACCTCTCTACTTGTTTTGGTTTCTTTAGGACATATGTGCATGGAGAGGCCAAGGTTGCCACATTCTAGGCCCCGGCTTGTGACGCGGTGGGAGTTTCCACATACAGATCCAGGATTTACTAAGTGTTAACGCATGTACGGGAAGGGGGTCACACCTAGGGCCTACATATGGTACCTACCAACCTTGCACCACTCTCACACACATATACTAGGGGCACATGCAAGTTTTCATGTGATTCCGACGCTCCGGCGGTCTTCCTCCGGCGAAACCCTAGACCGAGGGCCCCGGATCGTCTACCCCTATAGCTTTCTCCGTACGAGGGTAGCCCAGTGGACCTCTCTACTTGTTTTGGTTTGTTTAGGACATATTTGCATGGAGAGCCAAGGTTGGGCCAACTTTGACACATTCTAGGCACTGGCTTGTGACGCGGCGGGAGTTTCCACGTACAGATCCAGGATTTTACTAAGTGTTAACGCATGTCCGGGAAGGGGGTCACACCTGGGGCCTACACATGGCACCTACCAACCTTTCACCACTCTGACATACATATCCTATGGGCACATGCAAGTTTTCATGTGATTCCGACGCTCCGACGGTGTTCCTCGGGTGAAACCCTAGATCGAGGGCCCCAAATCGTCTACCCCTATAGCTTTCTCCGTACGAGAGTATCCCGGTGGACCTCTCTACTTTTTTTGGTTTGTTTAGGACATATGGTCATGGAGAGCTAACGTTGGGCCAACTTTGCAACATTCTAGGACCCGGTTGTGACGCGGCGGGAGTTTCCACGTACAGATCCAGGATTTTACTAAGTGTTAACGCATGTCTAGGAAGGGGGTCACACCTGGGGCCTTCACATGGCACCTATCAACCTTGCACCACTCTCACACACATATACTAGGGGCACATGCAAGTTTTCATGTGATTCCGATGCTCCGGCGGTCTTCCTCCGGCGAAACCCTAGACCGAGGGCACCGGATCGTCTACCCCTATAGCTTTCTCCATACGAGGGTAACCCGGTGGACCTCTCTACTTGTTTTGGTTTGTTTAGGACATATTTGCATGGAGAGCCAAGGTTGGGCCAACTTTACCACATTCTAGGCCCCGGTTGTGACGAGGCGGGAGTTTCCACGTACAGATCCAGGATTTTACTAAGTGTTAACGCATGTCCGGGAAGGGGGTCACACCTGGGGCCTACATATGGCACCTACAAACCTTGCACCACTCTCACACACATATCCTAGGGGCACATGCAAGTTTTCATGTGATTTCCACGCTCCGACGGTCTTCCTCCAGCGAAACCCTAGACCTAGGGCTCTGGATCGTGTACCCCTATAGCTTTCTCCGTACGAGGGTAGCCCGGTGGACCTCTCTACTTGTTTTGGTTTGTTTAGGACATATTTGCATGGAGAGCCAAGGTTGGGCCAACTTTGACACATTCTAGGCCCCGGTTGTGACGCGGCGGGAGTTTCCACATACAGATCCAGGATTTTACTAAGTGTTAACGCATGTCCGGGAAGGGGGTCACACATGGGGCCTACACATGGCACCTACAAACCTTGAACCACTCTCACATACATATCCTAGGGGCACATGCAAGTTTTCATGTGATTCCGACGCTCTAGCGGTCTTCCTCCGGCGAAACCCAAGACCGAGGGCCTCGGATCGTCTACCCTATAGCTTTCTCCGTACGAGGGTAGCCCGGTGGACCTCTCTACTTGTTTTGGTTTGTTTAGGACATATGTGCATGGAGAGCTAACGTTGGGCAACTTTGCCACATTCTAGGACCCGGTTGTGACGCAGCGGGAGTTTCCACGTACAGATCCAGGATTTTACTTAGTGTTAACGCATGTCTGGGAAGGGGGTCACACCTGGGGCCTACACATTGCACCTACCAACCTTTCACCATTCT
Organism: Avena eriantha; assembly: GCA_910589775.1. Taxonomy (NCBI): domain Eukaryota; kingdom Viridiplantae; phylum Streptophyta; class Magnoliopsida; order Poales; family Poaceae; genus Avena; species Avena eriantha. Next base: position 5,139 of record CAJUXJ010001950.1, on the reverse strand, counting down.
CACACACATATCCTAGGGGCACATGCAAGTTTTCATGTGATTCCGACGCTCCGGCGGTCTTCCTCCGGCGAAACCCTAGACCGAGGGCCCCGGATCGTCTACCCCTATAGGTTTCTCCATACGAGGGTAGCCCGGTGGCCTCTCTAATTGTTTTGGTTTGTTTAGGACATATCTGCATGGAGAGCCAAGGTTGGGCCAACTTTGACACATTCTAGGCCCTGGTTGTGACGCGGCGGGAGTTTCCACGTACAGATCCAGGATTTTACTAAGTGTTAACACAGTCCGGGATGGGGTCACACCTGGGGCCTACACATGGCACCTACCAACCTTGAACCACTCACACACACATATCCTAGGGCCACATGCAAGTTTTCATGTTGATTCCGACGCTCCAGCGGTCTTCCTTCAACGAAACCCTAGACCGAGGGCCCCAAATCGCCTACCCCTATAGCTTTCTCCGTACGAGGGTAGCCCGGTGGACCAATCTACTTGTTTTCGTTGTTTAGGACATATTTGCATGGATAGCAAATGTTGGGCCAACTTTGCCACATTCTAGGCCCCCAGTTGTGACGCGGCGGGAGTTTCCACGTATAGATCCAGGATTTTAGTAAGTGTTAACGCATGTCCGGGAAGGGGGTCACACCTGGGGCCTACACATGGCACCTACCAACCTTTCACCACTCTCACATACATATCCTATGGGCACATGCAAGTTTTCATGTGATTCTGACGCTCCGGCGGTGTTCCTCCGGCGAAACCCTAGACCGAGGGCCCCAATCGTCTACCCCTATAGCTTTCTCCGTACGAGGAGTATCCCGGCGGACCTCTCTACTTGTTTTGGTTTGTTTAGGACGTATGTGCATGGAGATCCAAGGTTGGGCCAACTTTACCACATTCTAGGCCCCGGTTGTGACGCGGCGGGAGTTTCCACGTACAGATCCAGGATTTTACTAAGTGTTAACGCATGTTCGAGAAGGGGGTCACACCTGGGGCCTACACATGGCACCTACCAACCTTGCACCACTCTCACGCACATATCCTAGGGGCACATGTAAGTTTTCATGTGATTCCGACGCTCCGGCGGTCTTCCTCCGGCGAAACCCTAGACCGAGGGCCCCGGATCGTCTACCCCTATAGCTTTCTCCTTACGAGGGTATCCCGGTGGACCTCTCTACTTGTTTTGTTTTGTTTAGGACATATCTGCATGGAGAGCCAAGGTTGGGCCAACTTTGCCATATTCTAGGCCCCGGTTATGACGCGGCGGGAGTTTCCACGTACAGATCCAAGATTTTACTAAGTGTTAACGCATGTCCGGGAAGGGGGTTACACCTGGGGCCTACACATGGCACCTACCAACCTTGCACCACTCTCACACACATATCCTAAGGGGCACATGCAAGTTTTCATGTGATTCCGACGCTCTAGCGGTCTTCCTCCGGCGAAACCCTAGACCGAGGGCCCTGGATCGTCTACCCCTATAGCTTTCTCCGTATGAGGGTACCCTGGTGGACCTCTCTACTTGTTTAGGTTTCTTTAGGACATATGTGCATGGAGAGCCAAGGTTGCACATTCTAGGCCCCGGCTGTGACGCGGTGGGAGTTTCCACATACAGATCCAGGATTTTACTAAGTGTTAACGCATGTCCGGGAAGGGGGTCACACCTAGGGCCTACATATGGTACCTACCAACCTTGCACCACTCTCACACACATATACTAGGGGCACATGCAAGTTTTCATGTGATTCCGACGCTCCGGCGGTCTTCCTCCGGCGAAACCCTAGACCGAGGGCCCCGGATCGTCTACCCCTATAGCTTTCTCCGTACGAGGGTAGCCCGGTGGACCTCTCTACTTGTTTTGGTTTGTTTAGGACATATTTGCATGGAGAGCCAAGGTTGGGCCAACTTTGACACATTCTAGGCACTGGTTGTGACGCGGCGGGAGTTTCCACGTACAGATCCAGGATTTTACTAAGTGTTAACGCATGTCCGGGAAGGGGGTCACACCTGGGGCCTACACATGGCACCTACCAACCTTTCACCACTCTGACATACATATGCCTATGGGCACATGCAAGTTTTCATGTGATTCCGACGCTCCGGCGGTGTTCCTCGGGTGAAACCCTAGACCGAGGGCCCCAAATCGTCTACCCCTATAGCTTTCTCCGTACGAGAGTATCCCGGTGGACCTCTCTACTTTTTTTGGTTTGTTAGGACATATGGTCATGGAGAGCTAACGTTGGGCCAACTTTGCAACATTCTAGGACCCGGTTGTGACGCGGCGGGAGTTTCCACGTACAGATCCAGGATTTTACTAAGTGTTAACGCATGTCTAGGAAGGGGGTCACACCTGGGGACTTCACATGGCACCTACCAACCTTGCACCACTCTCACACACATATAATAGGGGCACATGCAAGTTTTCATGTGATTCCGATGCTCCGGCGGTCTTCCTCCGGCGAAACCCTAGACCGAGGGCACCGGATCGTCTACCCCTATAGCTTTCTCCATACGAGGGTAACCCCGTGGACCTCTCTACTTGTTTTGGTTTGTTTAGGACATATTTGCATGGAGAGCCAAGGTTGGGCCAACTTTACCACATTCTAGGCCCCGGTTGTGACCAGGCGGGAGTTTCCACGTACAGATCCAGGATTTTACTAAGTGTTAACGCATGTCCGGGAAGGGGGTCACACATGGGGCCTACATATGGCACCTACAAACCTTGCACCACTCTCACACACATATCCTAGGGGCACATGCAAGTTTTCATGTGATTGCCACGCTCCGGACGGTCTTCCTCCAGCGAAACCCTAGACCCAGGGCTCTGGATCGTGTACCCCTATAGCTTTTCTCCGTACGAGGGTAGCCCGGTGGACCTCTCTACTTGTTTTGGTTTGTTTAGGACATATTTGCATGGAGAGCCAAGGTTGGGCCAACTTTTGACACATTCTAGGCCCCGGTTGTGACGCGGCGGGAGTTTCCACATACAGATCCAGGATTTTACCTAAGTGTTAACGCATGTCCGGGAAGGGGGTCACACATGGGGCCTACACATGGCACCTACAAACCTTGAACCACTCTCACACACATATCCTAGGGGCACATGCAAGTTTTCATGTGATTCCGACGCTCTAGCGGTCATTCCTCCGGCGAAACCCAAGACCGAGGGCCCCGGATCGTCTACCCTATAGCTTTCTCCGTACGAGGGTAGCCCGGTGGACCTCTCTACTTGTTTTGGTTTGTTTAGGACATATGTGCATGGAGAGCTAACGTTTGGGGCAACTTTGCCACATTCTAGGACCCGGTTGTGACGCGGCGGGAGTTTCCACGTACAGGTCCAGGATTTTACTTAGTGTTAACGCATGTCCGGGAAGGGGGTCACACTTGGGGCCTACACATTGCACTCTACCAACCTTTCACCATTCTCACACACATATCCTAGGGGCACATGCAAGTTTTCGTGTGATTCCGAACGCTCCGGCGGTGTTCCTCCGGCGAAACCCTAGACCGAGGGCCCCGGATAGTCTACCCCTATAGGTTTCTCCATACGACGGTAGCCCGGTGGCCTCTCTACTTGTTTTGGTTTGTTTAGGACATATCTGCATGGAGAGCCAAGGTTGGTCCAACTTGACACATTCTAGGCCCTGGTTGTGACCGGCGGGGAGTTTCCACGTATAGATCCAGGATTTTACTAAGTGTTAACGCATGTCCGGAAGGGGGTCACACCTGGGGCCTACACATGGAACCTACAAACCTTGCACAACTCACATACATCCTAGTCCTAGGGAACATGCAAGTTTTCATGTGATTCCGACGCCTCTGGCGATCTTCTCCGGCGAAACCCTAGACCGAGGGCCCACGATCGTCTACCCTATAGCTTTCTCCGTACGAGGGTAGCCCGGTGGACCTCTCTACTTGTTTTGGTTTGTTTAGGACATATGTGCATGGAGAGCAAAGGTTGGGCCACTTTGCCACATTTTTAGGCCCCGGTTGTGAAGCGGCGGGAGAGTTTCCACGTATAAATCCAGGATTTTTACTAAGTGTTAACGCATGTCCGGAAAGGGGGTCACACCTAGGGCCTACACATGGCACCTACCAACCTTGCACCACTCTCACACACATATCCTAGGGGCACATGCAAGGCGGTCTTCCCTCTGGCGAAACCCTAGACCGAGGGCCCCGGATCGTCTACCCCTATAGCTTTCTCCGTACGAGGGTAGCCCGGTGGACTCTCTACTTGTTTTGGGTTGTTTAGGACATATGTGCATGGAGAGCAACATTGGGCCCTTTGCCACATTCTAGGCCCGGTTGTCACGCGGCGGGAGTTTCCACGTACAGATCCAGGATTTTACTAAGTGTTAACGCATGTCCGGGAAGGGGGTCACACCTGGGGCCTACACATGGCACCTACCAACCTTGCACCACTCTCACACACATATCCTAGGGGCACATGCAAGTTTTCATGTGATTCCGACGCTCCGGCGGTCTTCCTCCGGCGAAACCCTAGACCGAGGGCCCTGGATCGTCTACCCCTATAGCTTTCTCCTACGAGGGTAGCCTGGTGGACCTCTCTACTTGTTTTGGTTTGTTTAGGACATATGTGCATGGAGAGCCAAGGTTGCCAACATTCTAGGCCCCGCTGTGACGCGGGAGTTTCCACGTACAGATCCAGGATTTTACTAAGTGTTAACGCATGTCCGGGAAGGGGGTCACACCTATGGCCTACACATGGCACCTACCAACCTTGCACCACTTTCACACACATATCCTAGGGGCACATGCAAGTTTTCATGTGATTCCGATGCTCCGGCGGTCTTCCTCCGGCGAAACCCTAGACCGAGGGCCCCGGATCGTCTACCCCTATAGCTTTCTCCGTACGAGGGTATCCCGGTGGACCTCTCTACTTGTTTGGTTTGTTTAGGACATATGTGCATGGAGATCCAAGGTTGGGCCAACTTTACCACATTCTAGGCCCCGGTTGTGACGCGGCGGAGTTTTCCACGTACAGATCCAGGATTTTACTAAGTGTTAACGCATGTCCGGGAAGGGGTCACACCTGGGCCTACACATGGCACCTACCAACCTTGCACCACTCTCACACACATATCCTAGGGGCACATGCAAGTTTTCATGTGATTCCGA
>CAJUXJ010001949.1:0-32689 GCA_910589775.1 Avena eriantha | reverse complement strand
TGTGAAAAGAACACACATGCAATGACTCAGCATAGTCATGAAAAAGAACACAATGCAATGACTCTAGCTATAGTTCATGAAAGAACCACACATGCAATGACTCTAGTGCTTGCGTTTTGTGAAAAGAAACACACATAACAATGACTCAGTAGGTAGCTCCATAGTGTGGTTTCATGATGACAATAATACACATGCAATGACTCTAGTGGATCCATGTGGTTTGTGGAAAAGAACATACATGCAATGACTTTTTCTTTATGGATCCATATGTGGTTCATGAACAACAACACACAGGCAATGACCTTGGTGGATCCATGTGGTTTGTGAGAAGACTAGACATGCAATGACTCTGGTGGATCCATATGTGGTTTGGTGGAGGGAAGACACATGCAATGACATTAATGGATCCATATGTGGTTTGTGAAAAGAACATACATGCAATGACTCTAGTGGATCCGTTGTGCTTATGAAAAGAACATGCATTGAATGACTCTGGTGGATCCATATGTGGTTTGTGAAAAGAACACACATGCAATGGCTCTAGTGCTGATTTCATGAAAAGAACACACATGCAATGACTCTGGTGGATTAATACGTTGTTTGTGAAAAGAAGACACATGCAATGACATTGGTGGATCCATGTGGTTTGTGAAAAGAACATACATGCAATGACATTGGTTGATCCATATGTTGTTTTTGGAAAGAACATACATGCAATGACATTGGTGGATGCATGTGTTTTGTGCCAAGAACATACATGCAATGACCTTGGTTGATGCATATGTGGTTTGTGAAAAGGACATAAATGCAATGACATTGGTTGATTCATGTGTTTTATGAAAAGAACATACATGTAATGACTCTGGTGGATCCATATGTGGTTTGGAAAAGAACGCACATGCAATAACATTGGTTGATCCATCTGTTTTATGAAAAGAACATACATGCAGTGACTCTAGTGGATCCATATGTTGTTTGTGAAAAGAACACACACGCAATGACATTGGTGGATCCATGTGGTTTGTTAAAAGAACACACATGCAATGACTCTGGTGGATCCATATGTGGTTTGTGAAAAGAACACACATGCAATGACATTGGTTGATCCATTTGTTGTATGAAAAGAACATACCTGCAATGACTCTAGTGCTGCTTTAGGATAGAACATACATGCAATGACTCTAGTGGATCCATAAGTGGTTTTCGGAAAGAACACACATGTAATGACTCTAGTGGATCCATATGTGGTTTGTGAAAAGAACACACATGCAAGGACTCTGGTGGATCCATGTGGTTTGTGGAAAGTACATACATGTAATGACTCTAGTGGATCCATATGTGGTTTGTGAAAAGAACACACATGTAATGACATTGGTTGATCCATGTGTTTTATGAAAAGAACATACATGCAATGACTCTGGTGTATCGATATGTGGTTTGTGAAAAGAACAAACATGCAATGACATTGGTTGATCCATGTGTTTTATGAAATGAACATACATGCAATGACTCTGGTGGATCCATATGTGGTTTGTCAAAACAACACACATGCAATGACATTGGTTGATCCACGTGTTTTATGAAAAGAACATACATGCAATGACTCTAGTGGATCCACATGTGGTTTGTGAAAAGAACACACATGCAATGACATTGGTGGATCCATGTGGTTTGTGAAAAGGACACACATGTAATGACTCTAGTGGATCCATATGTGCTTTGTGGAAAGAACACACCTAAAATGACTCTAGTGGATCCATATGTGGTTTGCGAAAAGAACACACATGCAATGACTAAAGTGCTGATTTAGGATAAGAACACACATGCAATAACTCTAGTGGCTCCATATGTGGTTTGTGAAAAGAACACACATTAAATGACTATAGTGCTAGTTTAGGATAACAACATACATGCAATGACTCTAGTGGATCCATATGTGGTTCATGAAAAGAACACACCTGCAATGACTCTAGTGGATCCATATGTGGTTTGTGTAAAAACACACATGCAATGACATTGGTGGATCCATGTGGTTTGTGAAAAAAACATACATGCAATGACGTTGGTTGATCCATATGTGGTTTGTGAAAACAACATACATGCAATGACATTGGTTGATCCATGTGTTTTATGAAAAGAACATACATGTAATGACTCTGGTGGATCCATATGTGGTTTGTGAAAAGAACACACATGCAATGGCACTGGTTGATCCATGTGTTTTATGAAAAGAACATACATGCAATGACTCTGGTGGATCCGTATGTGGTTTGTGAAAAGAACACACATGCAATGACTCTGGTGGATCCGTATGTGGTTTGTGAAAAGAACACACATGCAATGACTAGTGGATCCATATGTGGTTTGTGGAAAGAACACACATGCAATGACTCTAGTGGATCCATATGTGGTTTGTGAAAAGAACACAAATGCAATGACTCTAGTGCTGGTTTAGGATAAGAACATACATGCAATGACTCTAGTTGATCCATATGTGGTTTGCGAAAAGAACACACATGCAATTACTCGAGTGGATCCATATGTGGTTTGTGAAAAAAACACACATGCAATGACTCTTGTGCTGGTTTAGGATAAGAACATACATGCAATGACTCTAGTGGATCCTTATGTGGTTCATGAAAAGAACACCCATGAAATGACTCTGGTGGATCCATATTTGGTTTGTGAAAAGAACACACATGCAATGACACAGGTGGATCCATGTGGTTTGTGCCAGGAACATACATGCAATGACATTGGTTGATGCATATGTGGTTTGTGAAAAGAACATACATGCAATGACATTGGTTGATCCATGTGTTTTATGAAAAGAACATACATGTAATGACTCTTATGGATCCATATGTTGTTTGTGAAAAGAACACACATGCAATAACATTGGTTGATCCATGTGTTTGATGAAAAGAACATACATGCAATGACTCTGGTGGATCCATATGTGGTTTGTGAAAAGAACACACATGCAATAGACTTTCTGGATCCATGTGGTTTGTGAAAAGAACACACATGCAATGACTCTGGTGGATCCATATGTGGTTTGTGAAAACAACACACATGCAATGACTCTAGTGCTAGTTTCATTAAAAGAACACACATGTAATGACTCTAGCTGTAGCTCATGAAAAGAACACAAGCGCAATGACTCTAGTGCTATTTTTGTGAAAAGAACACACATGCACTGACTCTAGTGCTAGTTTTGTGAAAAGAACACAAATGCAATGACTCTGGTGGATCCATGTGGTTTGTGGAAACAACATACATGCAATGACTCTAGTGGATCCATATGTGGTTCATGAAAAAAACACACATGCAATGACATTGGTGGATCCATGTGGTTTGTGGAAAGAATATACATGCAATGACTCTAGTGGATCCATATGTGGTTTGTGGAAAGAACACACATGCAATGACATTGGTGGATCCATATGTGGTTTTTGAAAAGAACACACTTGCAATGACATTGGTCGATCCATATGTGGTTTGTGAAAAGAACATACATGCAATGACTCTAGTGGATCCATATGTGGTTTGTGAAAAGAACACACATGCAATTACATTGGTGGATCCATGTGGTTTGTGAAAAGAAGATACATGCAACGACTCTGGTGGATCCGTATGTGGTTTGTGAAAAGAACACACATGCAATGACTCTAGTGTCAGTTTCATGAAAAGAACACACATGCAATGACTCAGGTGGATTCATGTGCTTTGTGAAAAGAAAATACATGCAATTACTCTAGTGGATCCATATGTGGTTTGTGAAAAGAACACATATACAATAACATTGGTTGATCCATGTGTTTTATGAAAAGAACATAAATGCAATGACCCTGGTGGATCCATATGTGGTTTGTGAAAAGAACACACATGCAATGACTCTAGTGGATCCATATGTGGTTTGTGGAAAGAACACACATGCAATGACTCTAGTGGATCCAAATGTGGTTTGTGAAAAGAACACACATGCACTGACTCTAGTGCTGGTTTAGGATAAGAATATACATGCAATGACTCTAGTGGATCCATATGTGGTTTGTGGAAAGAACACACATGCAACGACTCTAGTGGATCCATATGTGGTTTCTGAAAAGAACACACGTGCAATGACTATAGTGCTGGTCTAGGATAAGAACATACATGCAATGACTCTAGTACATCCATATGTGGTTCATGAAAAGAAAACACATGCAATGACTCTGGTGGATCTATATGTGGTTTGTGAAAACAACACACATGCAATAAAATTGGTGGATCCATGTGGTTTGTGAGAAGAACATACATGCAATGACATTGGTTGATCCATATGTGGTTTGTGAAAAGAACATACATGCAATGGCATTGGTTGATCCATTTGTTTTATGAAAAGAACATACATGCAATGAGTTTGGTGGATCCATATGTGGTTTGTGAAAAGAACACACATGCAATGACATTGGTTGATCCATGTGTTTTACGAAAAGAACATACATGCAATGACATTGGTGGATCCATATGTGGTTAGTGAAAAGAACACACATGCAATGACAATGGTAGATCCATGTGGTTTGTGAAAAGAACACACATGCAATGACTCTGGTGGATCCATATGTGGTTTGTGAAAAGAACACACATGGAATGACTCTAGTGCCAATTTAATGAAATGAACACACATGCAATGACTCTTGCTGTAGTTCATGAAAAGAACACACATGCAATGACTCTAGTGCTGGTTTTGTGAAAAGAACACACATACAATGACTCTAGTAGATCCATATGTGGTTCATGAAAAGAAAACACATGCAATGACTCTTGTGGATCCATGTGGTTTGTGGAAAGAACATACATGCAATGACTCTAGTGGATCCATATGTGGTTCATGAAAACAACACACATGCAATGACATTGGTGGATCCATGTGGTTTGTGGAAAGAATAGACATGGAATGACTCTGGTGGATCCATATGTGGTTTGTGGAGAGAACACACATGCAATGACATTGGTGGATCCATATGTGGTTTGTGAAAAGAACACACAAGCAATGATATTGGTTGATCCATATGTGGTTTGTGAAAAGAACATACATGCAATGACTCTAGTGGATCCATGTGTTTTATGAAAAGAACATACATGCAATGACTCTGATGGATCCATATATGGTTTGTGAAAAGAAAACACATGCAATGACTCTAGGTCTGGTTTCATGAAAAGAACACACATGCAATGACTCTAGGTCTGGTTTCATGAAAAGAACACACATGCAATGACTCTGGTGGATCAATACGTGGTTTGTGAAAATAAGACACATGCAATGACATTGGTGGATCCATGTGGTTTGTGAAAAGAACATACATGCAATGACATTGGTTGATCCATATGTTGTTTGTGGAAAGAACATACATGCAATGATATTGGTTGATCCATGTGTTTTATGAAAAGAACATACATGCAATGACTCTGGTGGATCCATATGTGGTTTGTGAAAAGAACACACATGTAATGACCTTGGTTGATCCATGTGTTTTTATGAAAAGAACATACATGCAATGACTCTGGTGGATCCAGATGTGGTTTGTGAAAAGAACACACATGCAATGACATTGGTTGATCCATGTGTTTTATGAAAATAACATCCATGCAATGACTCTAGTGGATCCATATGTGGTTTGTGAAAAGAACACACATGCAATGACATTTATGGATCCATGTGGTTTGTGAAAAGAACACACATGCAATGACTCTGGTGGATCCATATGTGGTTTGTGAAAAGAACACACATGCAATGACATTGGTTAATCCATTTGTTGTATGAAAAGAACATACATGCAATGACTCTGGTGGATCCATATGTGGTCTATGAAAAGAACACACATGCAATGACATTGGTGGATCCATATGGTTTGTGTAAAGAATAGACATGCAATGACTCTAGTGGATCCATATGTGCTTTGTGAAAAGAACACACATGCAATGACATTGGTGGATCCATGTGGTTTGTGGAAAGAATAGACATGCAATAACTCTAGTGGATCCATATGTGGTTTGTGAAAAGATCACACCTACAATGACATCGGTTGATCCATATGTGGTTTGTGAACACTACAAGAAATGTGTCAACCTATGACCTTTTGGTAGTGACCGTGTATGAAATTGTCATTAATTTATGACGATTCCGTACCAGATGCTCATGGGCTGTTGGGAGGGTTGAAACCTAGCAAACTCATGGTTATTTTGTTCTAGAACATTGTAATTGCATAAGATAAAATCGTCATAGTGCTAGAAAGGGACAAGTTATAAGAGGAGGGCAATTCCAACCGTTGGATGCAAACATGATGGATGGATGAGATGGTGATCTTTGGAACACCAGCCATGGATCGATGACCTGGCACACCACCGATCGATGACCTGGCAACAGGCGCGAGACGAACCCGTACCAGGTGAACCCTACCCTCATGGCCTCCATGTGATGCATTCTCTCCTCCGTCGTTCCCTTACGCTCGAACCTCCGCCGCTAGCCTAGATCCCAGCCATTTCTGGCCACTCACTGCCCCGCCAGCCACCTCCCCTGGAGCCCCTCCTCCACCCTTCTCTATTCCACTGTGTGGAAGCACCAAACCTTACCTCCAACCAAAACCCTAGACTAAGCCTCGGATCTACAGAGAAGTGTAGAGGTCGCGTTTTGACCTTTTCGTCCATGGCGGCGGAGCCACGCTGTGGGGTGGTGGTGGATCGGCTCGAAAACCTGCTAGACCATAGCCGCCATCTAGGACGCTAGCCACACCAATGACTTTGAGGATGCAGACGTCCTACCATGGGACACCAGGTTCGAGCTCGTCGACCCTAGATCCACGGCCCATGGCTAGTCCTGCTTCCTCCGTCTCTGCGTCCACCTCCTCCATGAGTGAATCGCCGCCTCCAGCTGAAAAGCATGATGGCTAGTTCATCTTTGATGCAGGAGGGTGTCCAGGTCTGTTCTTATTCAGCAGTGTCATTTCCCTTGTCTTCCTAGCAAGTACATATCTCTCGCTCTTTATTTCTTGTGTTCCTATTTCAAGTACAACTAGATGGATGGTTGGTGCCGATCCCCTTTTGCTCTCGTTCTATGCGGATGCTTGTTCAGTTCCATTCATATGCACACAATTGCCCAGCTTCTGCTGCTTGGTATACACTTGATTGACCAGATTCTACGGCTTGGTATACACATGTCTAGATACCTCTGAAATAACGAGCCTACTTGTACCAATTAATTTTTGTTTTAGTGTTTACATAACAAAGTCTAGTTGTCTGATTGCAGACTCATAAATCTTTGCATGAATTATTTATTTGATTGATTTCTTTGGCTGGGACGTTGTTCTTGCCGTAGGTCTTTTGAATAAGACATATGATTCAGGTACTATATTAGTTTGCGTTTGTTTAAAAACTTCGTTTTTTGATGCTTTATTATCTAGATAAGTCTAATGTTATTTAATTAGTTGTATATATAGAAACCGCTTGTTTTCTTTTGCTATAATGTATGAAAGCTTAATTTTGATTGTATTGTTAATTACATGTTATTTCATTTTAACTCACCTTGATTTCTTGGGTGTAGGTTAATGTTCGTTATGAGATAGAAGGGGAAACGGATGACAAATTAGTCCATAATATTCATTAAGCTAGGACTTTTCTAAATAGTTAATCTCAATGAGTTTAGTTACTTAGTTGCAACTTCGTATCCTATCTTGGCAATGTTTGCTCAAGCAAATTTCTTAAAACTCTATTATACACGTAGAACTGAAGAAATATCAACTTGTAGAATATATCTACGACTTTTAAGATATTCTAGAAGTTTTTCTTATTAACATGCAATTCAAAGTGTCCTCTAAGCTGTGTATATTGTTTCCCATCTAGGTATTCAAAAATAGTGTTCCCAATCTTATTCATGGTAGCTAATTTTCTTTAGAATCAAAGAACATACATGCAATGGAGAATATCATTTTGTGGCCCAAAAGTTGGGGCGCCAGGCAACGCGGTACCCAAGTTCCCTGAAATCAACCGCGATGACTATAGTTGGTGTGCCAAATAATCAGAGGGTCTTTTTCGGCACGAATTCAACTTTACATTTCAATACAAAAAATCAGGCTAACGGCCGTCAAGTTGGCCCCCCCAGTCAGTTCTTGTTGTGATGTCGCTCCCGTCGCTTAGGTGTCAATTAGGCTTGCAGCGTTGGCGCCTGCATCCATTGCGTGTCTTCTTCTTCCCTAGGGCAACAATCTGTGGGGCGTCACAGCCATGGCACGGAGCTGGGACGTGGACGAACCTGCTCGGCCCAGCTCTCCTCCCTGTAGGATTGTAGCATTGGGGCATGCATCCATTACGCATCTTCTTCTTCCCCAGAGCGGCAATCTGTGGTCGCGGCCATGGCGCAGAGCTAGGACGTGACGAAGCTACTCGGCCCCGCTCTCCTCCCCATCCCGAGTTGGAGCTCGCCCTCACCATGGACGCACCCATGGCATGGTGCGGGGATGAGAATTGGTTCCCAGTGAGATCTATCACCGTGTCGACCAAGCTCGGTTTGGTTTTCCTCCTCTAGAATCCGAGCTCACCGTCACCGTGGTTGCACCCGCACCAATTCTGCCACCTCTGCCGAGGTCTCTTTGGTAGCTCAAGTTCTACCATGTTGGACCTGTAAGGGTTCTATTGTGTATGCATGAAGAATAACTGTAATAAAGTCCTAAAAATCTTGGGGCGATATTGCATATCGGAAGTATATGACAATTGCATTAAGTTCACCGACCCCTAGGCTGAATTCTGTGCTAAAAATAGAATTTTCCTTGATGATCTGCTCGTCGTCCAGGTCAAGGTGATGAGGCACTATATCAAGCTAATTATTGAGGTGGTCACCAGTCCAGCAGAGGAAACTTGTTGATGTATTTCTTGACAATTATAATATAATCGAGCACTAGAAATATTTTGTAGTGTGCACGAGCATGATCAGTAAATATAATTGAACACTAAAAACTTTAAGGCACTCCATATAAAGGAGTAGATTAATATAGAAGGTTCACCAGAGACACCACGGATATATTGTCTTACATGCCACACACATGTAATAATTAACTAGAACAAAATAAAAGCAGGGCGGCAGCAGGAGGCCGTGACACGGAGACGCCTAGCAGGGGAGGGGCATTAGCAGGAGGCAGGGACACCCTAGTAGATGGAATACATGCTAGTCCCGAAGGAATTTGGCAAAGGTTCCGTGCCGCGCCAAGGTAATCGGCCTATGGCTTCTGCCTCCCCCTGTGGCAACGCCATCCGCGTGCTGGATCATGCTGTCGAGGTCCACGTTGATTGCTCTGCCACAGAATGGGCAAAACAGTTCCCCCCTAAGGTGGAAATGGATTAGCCCACACCATAACCGCCTCAGCATGTAGCGTCTCTTTTTGTACCTGGATACCTTGCTATCGTCCACTTCATAATCATCCTCCTGTTGATTTTTAAGAACATAACTTAGAACTCATACATATGATTGAATTGTATTACAACTCAAGAAATTGAAATGTAATCGTACAAAACAAGATTCAGGGATATACATAGTCAGGTACAAAAACAAGCCTAAATATTGTAATTATAAATAAAAAACCAAACAATTGATCTGCAGGTACATGTTAAAAATACTTATGATCAAAACCATTCATGTACATATGACTCATACAATCATTAAAAGATCAGAAACAATTCAAGGATTATATATGTAGTTTCATATGATAATAAATCTAGGGCCTCATAATTTGTTTCAGAGATAGAGTTGGCGAACCAAAGTACCAACAACACAACCTATATTGTTTGTGTGCATTGCTGCCTCAGGTTCACCAACCCATCCCTAAAACACGAAACCATCCTACGTGTCTCCCCTTGAACTCTTTTGGGGCAAATTTCAATCATCGGCCTCGGTGACAAACTAAAATGTAATTCTTATACACTATGAATGCATGGAATGGATAATTCAAATATCATAGTTCTATGAATGTAGAATAAAGATTGCGGCCTCATAAGTTTCTATAGGGATGGCGTAAGCGAACCAAGTAACAATTGCACAGGTTATATTGATCTTGTACATGGCCCCAGGTTCGCTAACTCATCCCTAGAAAAATCTGACACCAATGTGCCTGCCTCTCTTTGGGGCAAATTTGAATCATTGGCCACAATAAGAAATTGAAATGTAATCGTATAAAAGAATATTCAGGGATATACATAGTCAGGTACAAAAACAAGCCTAAATATTGTAATTATAAATAAAAAACCAAACAATTAATCTTCAGGTACATGTTAAAAAAACTTATGATCAAAAACATTCATATACATATGCATCATACCAATCATTAAAAGATCAGAAACAAATCAAGGATTATATATGTAGTTCCATATGAGAATAAATCAAGGGCCTCATAATTTGTTTCAGAGATGAAGTTGGAGAACCAAAGTACCAACAGCACAACCTATATTTTTTGTGTGCATTGCTGCCTCAGGTTCACCAACCCATCCCTAAAACACGACACCATCATACGTGCCCCCCCTTGAACTCTTTTGGGGCAAATTTCGATCATCGGCCTCGGTGACAAACTAAAATGTAATTCTTATACACTATGAATGCATGGAATAGATAATTCAAATATCATAGTTCTATGAATGTAGAATAAAGATTGCGGCCTCATAACTTTCTACAGGGATGGCGTAAGTGAACCAAGTAGAAATTGCACATCTTATATTGATCTTGTACATGGCCCCAGGTTTGCTAACTCATCCCTGGAAAAATCTGACACCAATGTGTCCGCCTCTCTTTGGGGCAAATTTGAATCATTGGCCACAATAAGAAATTGAAATGTAACCGTACAAAACAATATCCAGGGATATACATATGCATCATACAACGCATTCATAGATCAGGAACAATACAAAGATTATATATATAGGTTCCATATGAGAAAAAAATTAGGGCCTCATTCTTTTAGCGATGGAGTCGGAGAACCAAAATACCAACAGGACAACCTATATTGTTTATGTGCATTCCTGCCTTAGGTTCACTAACCATCCCTAAGAAAACGACACCATCAGATGCCCTTGCACTATTTTGGGGAAAAATTGAATAACTAGGCTCAGTAAGGAATAGAAATGTAATGTTATAGGCATGCTGTGTATTGAAATCAACACTCAACTAGAAAACTCAAGTAGATGGCAGATGAGAAGATTGGGGTTTTGTGACTAGACGGATTGGGGTTTTGTGACTAGATGGCAGATGCATCAATCGACCGATCGAACCATATATATACTACCCTACTTCAAGAGCAAAAGAATCTGTACACGATTGAGCAAATCCTATGTATGAACAGTGAAATCTGTGGCTGCGACTAGAGAAGCTAGCAATGTAGTACCTCAGACTTCTCATCAGGGACCTCCTCCTCGAACTCGTCATTCTCCACGATTGCATCAAAGATTTCTTGTACGGCGATGGGGTCGTTGATGTGGAGCACCGGATTGCCTCCGCCTGCCGCCTGCCCCCCATCCAGATCTGCCGCTGGCACCACAACGTTGTTGGCCACCTGCTGCTCGGCGGCGACGGCTACTACCTGCTGCTCGGCGGCGACAGCTACTGGCTGGACGGATGAGCTCGCACCCTCGACGGCATGGTGATGAGCGGTGTTCGTGCCCAGAGAAGACACCTCCGCCTGCTTGGCGACGACCGAGCCATTTGCTGCTGCGCCTTCAACTGGCTTCACCTGCGGCTCGTCTCCACGCGTACGCTTCATGGCGCACCAAGGGAAGGAGGTAGTGCAAGCGAGGTAGCTTCGGCACGCACGGTAGGTGTAGATTGGGGTCTTGGGACTAGACAGACTGGGGGAAAATGACACGAGCACATGGAAGAAGAAGGTCGAGGGGGTTAAACACCGGACCGTTCGTAGTCCTCGAGTGGACACGTGTGGTGGGCAGGGGGCGGGGGGCTACCATGATCTCCACCCCCTTTTTTTGGTTTCCCTTTTTTTTGAAACAACCACGATCTCCACTTTAGAGCTACATTGAAAACACGCTCATGGCAGACCTCGATTCCACTATATGCAAGTGGCGTGGAACCAATTTCTAGCAACGTTAGATCTACTCGAGGGGGAGCCTTGACTCATGGAAGTTACTAGCGGTAGGGCCTAGTTGGAAGTGAGATTGAGAGCGCTGCGTAAAAATGGGATATGTCTTATTAAAATCAAGTGGCAATAAATTGCAGCGTCCTATTGACAACCGTGCACTCAATGACCCCGTTGCCCCGTGCATGTGTTGTAGTAGCAGTAGTAGGCTTTTCAGACTTGATTAAACGTGACATGACCACTCGACGACTTTTTCCATGGACAGCAACGTGTTCCTTATTGTAGAGGGAGACATCAAGATGGGGCCTAGTCAATATGGTAGCTCGTTAACTGGCAGTTTGAAAGAGTACCCTTTTCCTCTCTCGCTAAACAGGTATGTTTCATTTTGCCCAAATTGGTAGCAAATCTAGAGAAGATTCTCTCTTCGATAATTCGTTCCCTTTTGGACCTCTTTTTGCCTCCGATCAGGTAGCAAATCTAGAGCAGCAAATCACACCAGGCAGAATACATTCATTTAGAAAACAAAACAAATGTAGATATAGCTGTGCGCAGCTAAATAGGATATAGTGATAGAAAGTAGGTTACTTAGCGAGGTTCGATGCATTCAGCCAGAAATAGGATGCAAGAAAAATATAGAAAATCAAAAGAAGCTGCTTAGCAGTAGCAGCCGCCGCAGATGCAGATACATTCAAGGACACATCCAACCCATTCATTCACCAGCGCCTCTGCCTCCCTCCGGCGCCTCCGCCACTTCTTGCTGCCCAGTCCCTTGATCTTGGGGGGCCTTGGGCCTGATTGGAGGCATGCGACCCTCTTTGATGGCCACCCACTTGAGGTTTTGGAGGTGAATGCTGAGAGCCCGATGTTCAGCGATGTAGGCGTTGATGTTCACGGTCTCGCGCTTGCCGCCTTTGTGGATGCCGGAGCCTACGGCCTCTGCATGCTTCAGTAAGGTGTTGAAGTCGGTACCGCCGGCATGACTCGCCCAGCAGTAGGCGATCCCCTTGCGGAAGGGGCAGCTGTAGTCGCCGTGCCTGAGGAAGGCGTCGTACTGGCCAGCCCGCAGCCTCCTCAGCACCTGATGAGCCTTGGTGTGAATGGACTCGTCATCTCTGCAGACGTCGCTGCCGAAAACCTATTGGAAGAAAAGGAAAATGGGGGAGTAGATGATGTAAGAAGATCGAGCAATCGAAATGCAAACAAGCGAATCCTAATAAACCAAGATCTAGCATCCAATGATGGGAATGGTAGAAGAACCAGGGAGGGGAGCAAACCCTAGGTACCTCCGACCATGGGTCCTCGATGCCGGTGTCATAGGGGTTTAGCGGAGCGATGTACTTATCTGGATCATAGGTGCCCAAGAAGTGCATGATCTGCTTGTGACTGGTGGGGGCCTCGACTAGGGCCTGGACAGGGACGGCGGCTGCTTTCAACGCGTCGAGAGGGACCGACGAGGAGACGGGGGCCTCCTCGCCGGCAGCCTCAGAGGCGACGATGGCCACCTTATCCTCCTCGGCCATCGCCGGCACGGACGGGGTATTCTTGGGAGTTTGCGAGTGCTGATGGGACAGTGGAGGGGGTTCTGTGGGGAGAGTGAGCGGGAGTGAGAGTGGGTGTGCGGAGAGGGGCTCTATAGTTAAGGTGGATGGAAGCAAGGCACATTTAGTTAGAGTCATTGCATGTCTGTTCTTTTCACTAACCAAAAATCACCAGTGTCATTGCATGTGTGTTCTTCTCATGAACCACACATGGATCCACCCAGTGTGATCCCATGTCTATTCTTTTCACAAACCACATATGGATCCACCAATGTCATTGCATGTGTGTTCTTTCCACAAACCACATATCACCAGTGTCATTTCATGTTTGTTCCTCTCACAAACCTCATAAGGATCCACTAGTGTCATTGGATGTGTATTCTTTTCATGAACCACACCTAGTGTTATTGCATGTCTGTTCTTCTCATGAACCACACCCAGTGTCATTGCATGTGTATTCCTCTCATAGTGTACACATGGATCCACCAGTGTCATTGGATGTCTGTTCTTCTCATGAACCACATCTAGAGTCATTGCATGTCTGTTCTTCTCACAAACCACATAAGGATCCACCAATGTCATTGGATGTGTGTACTTCTCACAAACCACACATGGATCCACAAGTGTCATTGCATGTCTGCTCTTTTCATTAACCACACATGGATCCACCAAGTGTCATTGCATGTCTGTTCTTTTCACAAACCACATACGGATCCACTAGTTTCATTGGATGTGTGTTCTTTTCATGAACCACACCCATTGTCATTGCATGTGTGTTCTTCTCAAAAACCACACATGGATCCACTAGTGTCATTGCATGTGTGTTCTTCTCATGAACCACACACAGTGTCATTGGATGTGTGTTCCTCTCACAAACCACGCATGGATCCACCAGTGTCATTGGATGTGTGTTCTTTTCATGAACCACATCCAGTGTCATTGAATGTCTGTTCTTCTCATAAACCACATAAGGATCCACCAGTGTCATTGCATGTGTGTTCTTTTCATGAACCACACCCAATGTCATTGGATGTGTGTTCCTCTCATGAACCACACATGGATCCACCAGTGTCATTGTATGTGTGTTCTTCTCATGGACCACACATGGATCCACCAAGTGTGATTGCATGTGTGTTCTTCTCACAAACCATATATGGATCCACCAGTGTCATTGCATGTGTGTTCTTTTCATGAACCAAAACCAGTGTCATTGCATGTTTGTTCCTCTCACAAACCATACATGGATCCACTAGTGTCATTGCATGTGTGTTCTTCTAATGAACCACAACAGGAGTCATCGCATGTCTGTTATCCTCACAAACAACATAAGGATACACCAGTGTCATTGCATGTGTGTTCTTCTCATGAACCACACCCTATGTCATTGCATGTGTGTTCCTCTCACATTGTACACATGGATCCACTAGTGTCATTGGATGTGTGTTATTCTCATGAACCACACCTAGTGTCATTGCATAATTGTTCTTCTCGCAAACCACACATGGATCCACTAGTGTCATTGCATGTGTGTTCTTCTCATGAACCACACCCAGAGTCATTGGATGTGTGTTCTTCTCACAAACCACACATGTATCCACCAGTGTCATTGCATGTGTGTTCTTCTCATGAACCACACATGGATCCACCAAGTTTCATTGCATGTATGTTCTTATCATGAACCACACCTAGTGTCATTGCATATGTGTTCCTCTCAGAGTGTACACATGGCTCCACCAGTGTCATTCGATGTGTGTTGTTCTCATGAACCACATCTAGAGTCATTGCATGTCTGTTCTTCTCACAAGCCACATAAGGATCCACCGGTGTCATTGGATGTGTGTTCTTCTCACAAACCACACATGGATCCACCAGTGTCATTGCATGTCTGCTCTTTTCATAACCACACATAGATCCACCAAGTGTGATTGCATGTATGTTCCTCTCACGAACCACACATGGATCCACCAGTGTCATTGGATGTGTGTTCTTCTCATGAACCACACCCAGTGTCAATGAATGTCTGTTCTTCTCACAAACCACATAAGGATCCACTAGTGTCATTGCATGTGTGTTCTTTTCATGAACCACACCCAGTGTCATTGGATGTGTGTTCCGCTCATGAACCCCACATGGATCCACCGGTGTCATTGCATGTGTGTTCTTCTCATGAACCACACATGGATCCACCAAGTGTGATTGCATGTGTGTTCTTCTCACAAACCACATATGGATCCACCAGTGTCATTGCATGTGTGTTCTTTTCATGAACCACAACCAGTGTCATTGCATGTCTGTTCCTCTCACAAACCACACATGGATCCACTAGTGTCATTGCATATGTGTTCTTATCATGAACCACAGCAAGAGTCA
This sequence comes from Avena eriantha, assembly GCA_910589775.1. Lineage (NCBI taxonomy): Eukaryota > Viridiplantae > Streptophyta > Magnoliopsida > Poales > Poaceae > Avena > Avena eriantha. Next base: position 16,674 of record CAJUXJ010001949.1, on the reverse strand, counting down.
TTGCATGTCTGTTATTCTCACAAACCACATAAGGATACACCAGTGTCATTGCATGTGTGTTCTTCTCATGAACCACACCCAGTGTCATTACATGTGTGTTCCTCTCACATTGTACACATGGATCCACCAGTGTCATTGGATGTGTGTTCTTCTCATGAACCACACCCAGTGTCATTGCATGTGTGTTATTCTCACAAACCATACATGGATCCACCAGTGTCATTGCATGTGTGTTCTTCTCATGAACCACACCCAGTGTCATTGGATGTGTGTTCTTCTCACAAACCACACATGGATCCACCAGTGTCATTGCATGTGTGTTCTTCTCATTAACCACACCCTGTGTCATTGAATGTCTGTTCTTCTCACAAACCACATAAGGATCCACCAGTGTCATTGCATGTGTGTTCTTTTCATGAACCACACCCAGTGTCATTGGATGTGTGTTCCTCTCATGAACCACACATGGATCCACCAGTGTCATTGCATGTGTATTATTCTCATGAACCACACATGGATCCACCAAGTGTGATTGCATGTGTGTTCTTTTCACAAACCACATATGGATCCACCAGTGTCATTGCATGTGTGTTATTTTCATGAACCAAAACCAGTGTCATTGCATGTATGTTCCTCTCACAAACCATACATGGCCACCTATGTCATTGCATGTGTGTTCTTCTCATGAACCACAACAAGAGTCATTGCATCTTTGTTATCCTCACAAAGAACATATTGATACACTAGTGTCATTCATGTGTGTTCTTCTCATGAACCACACCCAGTGTCATTGCATTTTTGTTCCTCTCACATTGTACACATGGATCCACTAGTGTCATTGGATGTGTGTTCTTCTCATGAACCACACCCGGTGTCATTGCATATGTGTTCTTCTCACAAACCACACATGGATCCACCAATGTCATTGCATGTGTGTTCTTCTCATGAACCACACCCATTGTCATTGGATGTGTGTTCTTCTCACAAACCACACATGGATCCACCAATTTCATTGCATGTGTGTTCTTCTCATGAACCACACATGGATCCACAAGGTTTCATTGCATGTCTGTTCTTCTCATGAACCACACCCAGTGTCATTGCATATGTGTTCCTCTCACAGTGTACACATGGATCCACCAGTGTCATTGGATGTGTGTTCTTCTCATGAACCACATCTAGAGTCATTGCATGTCTGTTGATGTCTACGCACTCTATTGTTGTAGACAGTTGTTGGGCCTCCAAGTGCAGAGGTTTGTAGAACAGCAACAAGTTTCCCTTAAGTGGATCACCCAAGGTTTATCGAACTCAGGGAGGAAGTGGTCAAAGGTATCCCTCTCAAGCAACCCTGCAATCAAGATACAAGAAGTCTCTTGTGTCCCCCACACACCCAATACACTTGTCAGGTGTATAGGTGCACTAGTTCGGCGAAGAGATAGTGAAATACTAGTGGTATAGATAATTATAAGTGGTAACATGATAGAAAATAACTTGATGGCGTGGAAAAGACTAAAGTAAAACTGAAATAAAGATAGAAGCAAGAAAACATGTAATAGATCTAATTGCAAACGGTGTTTCAGTGCTTAGAAACAAGGCCTAGGGGTCATACTTTCACTAGTGAACACTCTCATATAAATATATTCTTCTTTATGATACTACGCTGAACTACTCTCCGGTTGGACACTCTAATCCATGGTAGGGCTATAACAACACACCTCAAAGTAAGCTTTTCCCATCTAGAAAACCCCACACTGTCACCTTCAGCACTAGATGAGTCCAACAAACACCACAATTTCATAGAGACATGCAACTCCAAATATAACTCATAACAAGTATTTGTAATCTCTACCGTAAGTGCCACCATGGTGTGTACACTGTCAACTTCACACACATGGGGAGAGCAGAGATCTATTAAAGCACTTGAGTAGCAAGGTAGATCTACTTGATTACAAAGCTCATGATCACAATATGATCATGCATAGAGAGAGAGATGAACACATAGCTACCGGTAGAACCCTTAGCCTCGAGAGAGAACTACTCCCTCATCATCATGGGAATCAGCAACGGTGATAGAGATGGTGGTGGAGATCGATGGTGATGGCTCCGGGGGCACTTCCTTGTCCCGGCAGGGTGCCGTAACAGAGACTTGTTGTCCCTCGAATCTCCCCTTTCGGTGGCGGCGGTGCTGCGGAACTTTTCGTGGACTTCTGATTGACGATTTAGGGTTTTTGCCTCGGGAGGATTTTATAGGCGAAAGGGCAAGGTCGGTGGAGACCGGATTGGCCCATACCACCTGGTGGCGCGACCAGGGGGGATCCACGCCACCCTATGGTGTGGCTGGCCCCTGGCCCCTCTCCGTCTCGTCTTCTGGTTCCATGAGTCTTCTGGTAAAATATCAAGTTTGGCTTTTGTCCCGTCCAACTCTGAGAATATTCATTTTCTGACTTTCCTGGAACCAAAAACAACACAAAACAGGCAACTAGCACTGTGGCATCTTGTTAATAGGTTAGTCCAAGAAATCATATGAAAAGTACTCCAAAGTGTGGACAAAACATAAGAAAGTAGATAAAACCAAGCATGGAACATCAAAAATTATAGATACATTTGCAATGTATCAACATACCCAAGCTTAACTCCTGCTCGTCCTCGAGTAGGTAAGTGATAAAAAGAAAGAATAATTTTTGAGGTGACATGCACCATCATAAACTTGATCAAAGTGTTTGTAAAACTTGGATAGCTGGGATCATAGTACTTCAACATAGCATGAAGGATAAAGTTCTAGCAATAAGACAAAGAAACTATGTTGCAACATGAAAAGGCACAAACAAAAGATTCATGAATAACAATTCTTTACAAGACGTTTGTTTGTTTCACATAAAGAAAACATAGCATAATAGTATTCAGCCTGTCCCTCATAGAGTAGCAAATATAAATGCATAGGACACCTTCAAAGTTCATAAGAGTGACTAGATACAAATAGTTTAAAACAAGCAATATCAAGTTATGGATTAATCAACTAGTCTTGGGACAATGCACATAGAACTAAGAATGGCCACTATGCTCTCAAAGTAGGTGCATAAAGAAAGAAGGTGGACACTCAATGTATAAGTGGAAGAAAGGCCTTCATGGAAGGAAGTAGGGATTCAAGTCTCATAAAGAGCTTCCAAAAATTATGGTACATATAGCTTTCAGCTCTCATTGCCCCTATCATAAGCATCTTGAAGTGATTAAGGTTAAAGTGAACAAACTATGGTGTACATGCTTAACGAAGTATAAGTTAGAAATATCATGTCCCTTGAATACGAGGTACGCTCCTCATGCTACTCAAGTTTAGTCACCGGTAAGTTCTTGTCATCGTAAGTACGTGTGTATCATAGAGAACTGCCAACGGGGTACCCCTTGCCCGATGATACGGAAGAATCCCCATATCAAAATGACAAGGCAAGCAGACAACGAGCATCTCAGCAATCTTCTTATTTACCATGGGAATATGGTGCTTTTTTCTCTCTTTCCTCTTTTCATAATATCTTTTTTCTTTTTCTCTTTCTCTTTTTTCTCAATATCTGTCTCTTTTTTTATAAGAAGAATGCTTCATAGAAAACTCATTATGGTTATGCTCTAGGTTTCCACCATGACAACATGGATTAGACCAGTGGCCCAGGCGTTTCTCTAACACATATACATAACTCCATGGACTTACAAGTTCCCCTTTCATTTCACACCGACGACATCCATAGACAAAAGAGCATGATATCAACTGGGTACAAAGTACAGGTGCAATGTTGAAAGCGTTCCCCATTAAAGCATTGTTCTGCTAATCCCCAATAAATAAGTGCAAGCATATACAAAATAGATGACACAATGGTTCAAGTTTATTAAGGGCAAGAAAAGTAAAGTGTGCCATCAAGTTCGTGAGAGCTTTAATCACTAGTTTTCTCATAATAAGTTTAATTCGGAAGGTAGATAAAAACATGAATATACTTGGAATAGCATATGATAGTAGGTAGGTATGGTGGACTCTTTGGAATAACTTGGTTTAAGGAGTTGGATGCAAGAGTGGAACTCATACTTGGTTATGGAGGCTAGCAAAAGACTGGGAGCAACCAACTAAGAGAGCAATAATGGCCATAATCATGAAGAGCGACAAAACATCATTGATCAAAGCATAAAGTGATACTACAAGTTGAAAACTAAAGGATCATAAAGGCTATGCTGACTTGAGATAGTCATAACATGGTGTGAGCATGCGCCAAGTCAACCCAAATAAAGCATCAAAGGAGAATACCACTATACTATGCTTTAATATGCTAAAACAACACATGATTCATCCAAGGCACATTAAGCAATCTCAATTGTTTATAACAAGTCATGCTACAGAAAAGAATACTAAGCATAAAGCCAAAACAATATCAAGCATGGCATGACAAAGCATAGGCCACAGTCAAAAATAAGCTCTCTTTACCACTTCAGCATGAACTTTCCTACTCTTTTCCAATCCAAACCAACTTGTTTGAAAGAACTCACAAAGGTAATAATAAATAAAGATCAGTGAGCTTGCCTCACAAATCCACAGAGAAGAACTAAAAAGTTCTAAGCTGAAAGCACAAGAAAACTAAGGCTAAACCCAGTGCTAGCAAAAGAAAACACTCACCGAACAATAAGAGTGAAAACTAGAGTGTTCTAGGCAATGAATAACGGGGCGTGTCTCTCTCCAAAAGGAGTGTGTTGGGATCCAACCAACTTATTCAAGCAAACTAAGCAAACCAAGCAAGCGAAAACTAAAAACAAAAACAAAGACGCTCCAAGAACAACACAACTGTGCATGAAACAATAAAAATGAAGTGTTTGGAAGAAACCTGAGATTTTTATTGATGAAGAGGCGAATGCCTTGGGCATCCCCGAGATTTGACGCTTGTACTTCTTGGATATTTCTTGGGGTGACACGTGTGGCATCCCCAAGCTTAAGTTTTAGTTCATTCTTCATCTCATTACTCATTCCTTCCATACACCTGAAATTTTCCTTCATACAAAACTTCACATAATCTTTATTAGTAACATTAGTGCACTCAAGATAATAAGTCTTTGGGTTCAGTTTCAATACCAATAAAACTTCTATTAAAACACAAGTTACTGTAGCACTTCTCTCAAAAACCTCAATTCCCTAAAGAGAACTCAAAAAGGAATCAACAAGAAGCAAATGCAAATAATGGCAGAAATCTGTCAAAACAGACCAGCAGGTAAAGATGATTTTTTTCGAAGACCTTATGTTGCTCAAATCGAAAAGTGTTGAACTGACGAAAGTTAGATAACAACCTGGGGCATAAGCACAAATATTCACGCATCAAAAGGACGTACAGAGATTTTACTCTAATTTTTACGGTGAAGCACAGAAATCTGTTTCGGGACAGCAATTTTCCCAATCATTACTTCTCTCTCATTAGAGGTTACTCTTGGCACAAAAAGAAAATAAAAAGGATAAATAGTGGTTATTACTGAAGTAATAACTTCCAAGACTCAACTAGAACTTTTGGGTTATCTTCCAATAAGTACTTTTCTTTAACGCCTTTAAGTTAGGCATGATAGTTTGAGAAGATGCTCACATAAGAAATATGAACTGAAGTAAAAGAGGGCATCAAGAAGCAAATTCAAAGCACATTTAAGTCTAACCCACTTTCTATGCATAGGAATCTTGTAAAGAAACAAGTCATGAAAGCACAAAGCAACAAGCATAGTAAAGAAAGACAAGTGCAACTTCAAGACTTTCAACATAAAGAGGGGAAACTTAATATTGTTGAGATACATAAAACCATGTTTCCCTCTATCATAATAACTTTTAGTAGCATCATGAATAAAATTAACAATATAACTATCACATAGAACATTCTTATCATGAGCCACATGCATAGAATAATTATTACTCTCCCTATAAGCATAGTCATTCTTATTAATTGTAGTGGGAGCAAATTCAATAAAATAGCTATCATTATTATTCTCATCACCATAATCATCAAATATAGGAGGCATATTGTAATCATAATTAATTTTCTCCTCAATAGTAGGTGGACTGAAAATATCATAATCATCATTGTAATCATCATATATTGGAGGTATAGTATCATCAAAGTAAATTTTCATCTCCGTGCTTGGGGGACTAAAAATATCATGCTCATCAAAACTAGCTTCCCCAGGCTTGGACTTTTCCATAGTATTAGCAATAATGGTGTTCAAAGAATTCATACTAATAACTTTGCTATTAGCATGCAAATAAAGTTCCATAGATTTTTTAATTTTCTCTTCAAACACTTCATGTCCTAACTCAAGATAAATACTATAAAGCTCTCTAATTTTTTTGCTGTTTTCCATTAATCCTAACTAGTGAAAATAAAAACAAGAAACAAAAAGATATAATTGCAGAATCTAAAGAAAATAACTTCGAGCACTCACACACCAGCAACAGTACTATAAGATAGCTTAGTGGCCAGGAGATGTGAGTACCTTTTACCTTACCTCCCCGGCAACGGCGCCAGAAAATATGCTTGATGTCTACGCACTTCTATTGTTGTAGACAGTTGTTGGGCCTCCAAGTGCAGAGGTTTGTAGAACAGCAGCAAGTTTCCCTTAAGTGGATCACCCAAGGTTTATCGAACTCAGGGAGGAAGTGGTCAAAGGTATCCCTCTCAAGCAACCCTGCAATCAAGATACAAGAAGTCTCTTGTGTCCCCAACACACCCAATACACTTGTCAGGTGTATAGGTGCACTAGTTCGGCGAAGAGATAGTGAAATACAAGTGGTATAGCTAATTATAAGTGGTAACAGTGATAGAAAATAGCTTGATGGCGTGGAAAAGACTAAAGTAAAACTGAAATAAAGATAGAAGCAAGCAAAGATGTAACATATCTAATTGCAAACGGTGTTTCAGTGCTTAGAAACAAGTCCTATGGATCATACTTTCACTAGTGAACACTCTCATATAAATATATTCTTCTTTATGATACTACGCTGAACTACTCTCCGGTTGGACACTCTAATCCATGGTAGGGCTATAACAGCACACCTCAAAGTAAGCCTTTACCATCTAGAAAACCCCACACTGTCACCTTGAGAACTAGATGAGTCCAACAAACACCACAATTTCATAGAGACATCCAACTCCAAATATAACTCATAACAAGTATTTGTAATCTCTAGCCTAAGTGCCACCATGGTGTGCACACTATCAACTTCACACACATGGGGAGAGAAGAGATCTATTAAAGCACTTTAGTAGCAAGGTATATCTACTTGATTACAAAGCTCATGATCACAATATGATCATGCATAGAGAGAGAGATGAACACATAGCTATCGGTAGAACCCTTAGCCTCGAGAGAGAACTACTCCCTCATCATCATGGGAATCAGCAACGGTGATGGAGATGGTGGTGGAGATCGATGGAGATGGCTCCGGGGGAACTTCCCTATCCCGCAGGGTGCCGGAATAGAGACTTTCTGTGCCCCGAATCTCCCCTTTCGGTGGCAGCGGTGCTGCGGAAATTTTCGTGGACTTCTGATAGACGATTTAGGGTTTTTTCCTCGGGAGGATTTTATAGGCGAAAGGGCAAGGTCGGTGGAGGCCGGAGGGGCCCACACCACCTGGTGGCGTGGCTAGGGGTACCCGCGCCACCCAATGGTGTGGATGGCCCTTGGCCCCTCTCCGTCTCGTCTTCTGGCTCCGTGAGTCTTCCGGTAAAATATCAACTTTGGCTTTTGTCCTGTCCAATTCTGAGAATATTCATTTTCTGACTTTCCTAGAACCAAAAATAGCAGAAACAGGCAACTGGCACTATGACATCTTGTTAATAGGTTAGTCCAAGAAATCATATGAAAAGTACTCCAAAGTGTGTACAAAACATAAGAAAGTAGATAAAACCAAGCATGGAATATCAAAAATTATAGATACATTTGCAATGTATCATCTGTTCTTCTCACAAACCACATAAGGATCCACCGGTGTCATTGGATGTGTGTTCTTCTCACAAACCACACATGGATCCACTAGTGTCATTGCATGTCTGTTCTTTTCATAACCACACATGGATCCACCAAGTGTGATTGCATGTCTGTTCCTCTCACAAACCACACATGGATCCACCAGTATCATTGGATGTGTGTTCTTCTCATGAACCACACCTAGTGTCAATGAATGTCTGTTCTTCTCACAAACCACATAAGGATCCACCAGTGTCATTGCATGTGTTTTCTTTTCATTAACCACACCCGGTGTCATTGGATGTGTGTTCCGCTCATGAACCCCACATGGATCCACCGATGTCATTGCATGTGTGTTACTCTCATGAACCACACATGGTTCCACCAAGTGTGATTGTATGTGTGTTCTTCTCACAAACCACATATGGATACACCAGTGACATTACATGTGTTTTCTTTTGAGGAACCACAACCATTGTTATTGCATGTCTGTTTCTCTCACCAACCACACATGGATCCACCAGTGTCGTTGCATGTGTGTTCTTCTCATGAACCACATCAACAGTCATTGCATTTCTGTTATTCTCAACAACCACATACGGATACACAGTGTCCATGCATGTGTGTTCTTCTCATGAACCACACCCAATGTAATTGCATGTGTGTTCCTCTCACATTGTACACATGGATCCACCAGTGTCATTGGATGTGTGTTCTTCTCATGAACCACACCCAGTGTCATTGCACGTGTGTTCCTCTCACAAACCACACATGTATCCACCAGTGTCATTGCATGTGTGTTCTTCTCATAAACCACTCCCAGTGTCATTGGATGTGTGTTCTTCTCACATACCACACATGGATCCACCAGTGTCATTGCATGTGTGTTCTTCTCATGAACCACACCTAGTGTCATTGGATGTGTGTTCTTCTCAAAAACCACACATGGATCCACCAGTGTCATTGCATGTGTATTCTTCTCATGAACAACACATGGATCCACGAAGTTTCATTTCATGTATGTTCTTCTCATGAACCACACCCAGTGTCATTGCATATGTGTTCCTCTCATAGTGTACACATGGATCCACAAGTGTCATTGGATGTGTGTTCTTCTCATGAACCACATCTAGAGTCATTACATGTCTGTTCTTCTCACAAACCACATAAGGATACACCACTGTCATTGGATGTGTGTTCTTCTCACAAACCACACATGGATCCACTAGTGTCATTGCATGTCTGCTCTTTTCATAAAACCACACATGGATCCACCAAGTGTGATTGCATGTCTGTTCCTCTCACAAACCACACATGGATCCGCCAGTGTCATTGGATGTGTGTTCTTCTCATGAACCACACCCAGTGTCAATGAATGTCTGTTAATCTCACAAACCACATAAGGATCCACCAGTGTCATTGCATGTGTTTTCTTTTCATGAACCACACCCAGTGTCATTGGATGTGTGTTCTGCTCATGAATCCCACATGGATCCACCAATGTCATTACATGTCTGTTCTTCTCATGAACCACATATGGATCCACCAAGTGTTATTGCATGTGTGTTCTTCTCACAAACCACATATGGCTCCACCAGTGTCATTGCATGTGTGTTCTTTTCAAGAACCACAACCAGTGTTATTGCATGTCTGTTCCTCTCACAAACCACACATGGATCCACCAGTGTCATTGCATGTGTGTTCTTCTCATGAACCACAGAAAGAGTCATTGCATGTCTGTTATTCGCACAAACCACATAAGGATGCACCAGTGTCCATGCATGTGTGTTTTTCTCATGAACCACACCCAGTGTCATTGCATGTGTATTCCTCTCACATTGTACACATGGATCTACCAGTGTCATTGGATGTGTGTTCTTCTCATGAACCACACCCAGTGTCATTGCATGTGTGTTCCTATCACAAACCACACATGGATCCACCAGTGTCATTGCATGTGTGTTCTTGTCATGAACCACACCCAATGTCATTGGATGTGTGTTCTTCTCACAAACAACACATGGATCCACCAGTGTCATTGCATGTGTGTAATTCTCATGAACCACACATGGATCCACCAAGTGTCATTGCATGTTTGTTCTTCTCATGAACCACACCCAGTGTCATTGCATGTGTTATGCTCTCATAGTGTACACATGGATCCACCAGTGTCAGTGTATGTGTGTTCTTCTCATGAACCACATCTAGAGTCATTGCATGTCTGTTCTTCTCACAAACCACATAAGGATCCACCGGTGTCATCGGATGTGTATTCTTCTCACAAACCACACATGGATCCACCAGTGTCATTGCATGTCTGCTCTTTTCATTAACCACACATGGATCCACCAAGTGTGATTGCATGTCTGTTCGTTTTACAAACCACATATGGATCCACCAGTGTCATTGGATGTGTGTTCTTTTCATGAACCACACCCAGTGTCATTGCATGTGTGTTCTTCTCACAAACCACACATGGATCCACCAGTGTCATTGCATGTGTGTTCTTCTCATGAACCACACCCAGTGTCATTGGATGTGTGTTCCTCTCATGAACCATACATGGATGCACCAGTGTCATTGCATGTGTGTTCTTTTCATGAACCACACCCGGTGTCATTGGATGTGTGTTCCTCTCATGAACCACACATGGATCCACCGGTGTCATTGCATGTGCGTTCTTCTCATGAACCACACATGGATCCACCAAGTGTGATGGCATGTGTGTTCTTCTCACAAACCATATATGGATCCACCTGTGTCATTGCATGTGTGTTCTTTTCATCAACCACAACCAGTGTCATCGCATGTTTGTTCCTCTCACAAACCACACATGGATCCACCAGTGTCATTGAATGTGTGTTCTTCTCATGAACCACAGCAAGAGTCATTGTATGTCTATTATTCTCACAAACCACATAAGGATACACCAGTGTCATTCCATGTGTGTTCCTCTCATGAACCACACATGGATCCACCGGTGTCATTGCATGTGTGTTCTTCTCATGAACCACACATGGATCCACCAAGTGTGATTGCATGTGTGTTCTTCTCACAAACCACATATGGATCCACCAGTGTTATTGCATGTCTGTTCTTTTCATGAACCACAACCAGTGACATTGCATGTCTGTTCCTCTCAAAAACCACACATGGATGCACCAGTGTCATTTCATGTGTGTTCTTCTCATGAACCACAGCAAGAGTCATTCCATGTCTGTTATTGTCACAGACCACATAAGGATACACCAGTGTCATTGCATGTGTGTTCTTCTCATGACCCACACCCAGTATCATTGCATGTGTGTTCCTCTCACATTGTACACATGGATCCACTAGTGTCATTGGATGCGTGTTCTTCTCATGAACCACGCCCAGTGTCATTGCATGTGTGTTCTTCTCACAAACCACACATGGATCCACCAGTGTCATTGCATGTGTGTTATTCTCATGAACCACACCCAGAGTCATTGCATGTGTGTTCCTCTCACATTGTACACATGGATCCACCAGTGTCATTGGATGTGTGTTCTTCTCATGAACCACACCTAGTGTCATTGCATGTCTGTTCTTCTCACAAACCACACATTGATCCACCAGTGTCATTGCATGTGTGTTCTTCTCATGAACCACACCCACTGTCATTGGATGTGTGTTGTTCTCACAAACCACACATGGATCCACCAGTGTCATTGAATCTGTGTTCTTCTCATGAACCACACATGGATCCATCAAGTGGCGTTGCATGTTTGTTCTTCTCGTGAACCACACCCAGTGTCATTGCATGTGTGTTCCTCTCATAATGTACACATGGATCCACCAGTGTCATTGGATGTGTGTTCTTCTCATGAACCACATCTAGAGTCATTGCATGTATGTTCTTCTCACAAACTACATAAGGATCCACCGGTGTCATTGGATGTGTGTTCTTCTCACAAACCACACATGGATCTACCAGTGTCATTGCATGTCTGCTCTTTTCATTAACCACACATGGATCCACCAAGTGAGATTGCATGTCTGTTCTTTTCACAAACCACATATGGATCCACCAGTGTCATTGGATGTGTGTTCTTTTCATGAACCACACCCAGTGACATTGCATGTGTGTTCTTCTCATGAACGACACCCAGTGTCATTGGATGTGTGTTCCTCTCACAAACTACACATGGATCCACAAGTGTCATTGGATGTGTGTTCATCTCATTAACCACACCCAGTGTCATTTAATGTATGTTCTTCTCACAAACCACATAAGGATCCACTAGTGTCATTGCATGTGTATTCTTTTCATGAACCACACCCAGTGTCATTGGATGGGTGTTCCTATCATGAACCACACATGGATCCACTGGTGTCATTGCATGTGTGTTCTTCTCATGAACCACACATGGATCCACCAAGTGTGATTGCTCGTGTGTTCTTCTCACAAACCACATAAGGATCCACCAGTGTCATTGCATGGGTGTTCTTTTCATGAACCATAACCAGTGTCATTGCATGTCTATTCCTCTCACAAACCACACATGGATCCACCAGTTTCATTACATGTGTGTTCTTCACATGAACCACAGCAAGAGTCATTTCATGTCTGTTATTCTCACAAACCACATAAGGATACAACAGTGTCATTGCATGTGTGATCTTCTCATGAACCACACCTAGTGTCATTGCATGTGTGTTCTTTTCACAAACCAGATATCACCAGTGTCCTTGCATGTGTGTTCCTCTCATAAACCACACCCAGTGTCATTGCATGTGTGTTCCTTTCACATTGTACACATGGATCCACCCGTGTCATTGGATGTGTGTTCTTCTCATGAACCACACCCAGTGTCATTGCATGTGTGTTCTTCTCAAAAACAACACATGGATCCACCAGTGTCATTGCATGTGTGTTCTTCTCATGAACCACACCCAGTGTCGTTGGATGTGTGTTCTTCTCACAAACCACACATGGATCCACCAGTGTCATTGCATGTGTGTTCTTCTCATGAACCATACATGGATCCACCTAGTGTCATTGCATGTCTGTTCTTCTCATGAACCACACCTAGTGTCATTGCACGTGTGTTCCTCTCACGGTGTACGCATGGAACCACCAGTGTTATTGGGTGTGTGTTCTTCTCATGAACCACATTTAGAGTCATTGCATGTCTGTTCTTCTCACAAACCACATAAGGATCCACCGGTGTCATTGGATGTGTGTTCTTCTCACAAACCACACATAGATCCACCAGTGTCATTGCATGTCTGCTCTTTTCATTAACCACACATGGATCCACCAAGTGTGATTGCATGTATGTTCTTTTCACAAACCACATATGGATCCACTAGTGTCATTAGATGTGTGTTCTTCTCATGAACCACACTCAGTGTCATTGCATCTGTTTTGTGAGTTGAATTCACATCCAATAACACTGGTGGTTCCTTATGTGGTTCGTGAGAAGAATAGACAAGCAATGACTCTAGATGTGGTTCATGAGAAGAACACACATCCAATGACAATGGTGAATCTGTGTGTACACCGTGAGAGGAACACATATGCAATGACACTGGTGTGGTTCATGAGAAGAACAGACGTGCAATGAAACTTGGTGGATCCATATGTGGTTTGTGAAAAGAAGACACATGCAAGGACCCTAGTGCTGGTTTCATGAAAAGAACACACATGCAATGACTCTGGTGGATCCATATGTGGTTTGTGAAAAGAACACACATGCAATGACATTGGTGGATCCATCTGGTTTGTGAAAAGAACACACATGCAATGAATTTGGTGGATCCATATGTGGTTTGTGAAATGAACACATGTGCAATGACTCTAGTGCTAGTTTCATGAAAAGAACACACATGCAATGACTCTAGCTGTAGGTCATGAAAAGAACACACATGCAATGACTCTAGTGCTGGTTTTGTGAAAACAAAACAAATGCAATGACTCTATTGGATCCATATGTGGTTCATGAAAAGAACACACATCCAATGACTCTAGTGGATCCATGTGGTTTGTGGAAAAAAGATACATGCAATGACTCTAGTGGATCCATATGTTGTTGATGAAAATAACACACATGCAATGACATTGGTGGATCCATGTGGTTTGTGGAAATAATAGACATGCAATGACTCTAGTGGATGCATATGTGGTTTGTGGAAAGAACAAACATGCAATGGCATTGGTGGATCCATATGTTGTTTGTGAAAAGAACACATAGACAATGACATTGGTTGATCCATATGTGGTTTGTGAAAAGAACATACATGCAATGACTCTAGTGGATCCATGTGTTTTATGAAAAGAACATACATGCAATGACTCTAGTGGATCCATATGTGGTTTGTGAAAAGAACACACATGCAATGACTCTATTCATGGTTTCATGAAAACAACACACATGGAATGACTCTAGTGGATCCATATGTGGTTTGTGAAAAGAACACACATGCAATGACATTGGTTGATCCATGTGTTTTAGGAAAAGAAATACATGCAATGACTCTGGTGGATCCGTATGTGGTTTGGGAAAAGAACATAGATGCAATGAAATTGGTTGATCCATGTGTTTTATGAAAATAAAATACATGCAATGACTATGGTGGATCCATATGTGGTTTGCGAAAATAACACACATGCATTGGGATTGGTTGATCCATGTGTTTTATGAAAATAACATACACGCAATGACTCTAGTGGATCCATATGTTGTTTGTGAAAAGAACACACATGCAATGACATTGGTTGATCCATTTGTTGTATGAAAATAACATACATGCAATGACTCTGGTGGATCTATATGTTGTTTGTGAGAAGAACACACATCCAATGACATTGGTGGATCCATGTGGTTTCTGGAAATAATTGACATGCAATGACTCTAGTGGATCCATATGTGGTTTGTGAAAAGAACACACATGCAATGATTATAGCTGTTGTTAATGGAAAGAACAGACATGCAATGACTTTAGTGGATCCATATGTGGCTCATGAAAATAGCACACATGAAATGACATTGGTGGATCCATGTGTTTTGTGAAAGGAAGAAACATGCAATGACTTTAGTGGATCCATATATGGTTTGTGAATAGAACACACATGCAATGACTCTAGTGCTGGTTTAGGATAAGAACACACATGCAATGACTATAGTGGGTCCATATGTGGTTTGTGGAAAGAACACATCACCAATGACATTGGTTGATCCATATGTGGTTTGTGAAAAGAACATACATGCAATGACATTGGTTGATCCATGTGTTTTCTGAAAAGAACATACATGCAATGACTCTGGTGGATCCATATGTGGTTTCTGAAAAGAACACACATGCAATGACATTGGTTGATCCATGTGTTTTAGGAAAATAACATACATGCAATGACTCTGGTGGATCCATATGTGGTTAGTGAAAAGAACACACATGCAATTACTCTAGTGCTGGTTTCATGAAAAGAACACACATGCAATGATTCTAGTGGATCTATATGTGGTTTGTGAAAATAACACACATGCAATGACATTGGTGGATCCATGGGGTTTGTGAAAAGAACATACATGCAATGACATTGGTTGATCCATATGTGGTTTATGAAAAGATAATACAAGCAATGACTCTTGTGGATCCATATGTGGTTTGTGAAAAGAAGACGCATGCAATGACATTAGTTGATCCATATGTGGTTTGTGAAAAGAACATACATGCAATGACTCTGGTGGATCCATATGGGTGTGTGAAAAGAACACACATGCAATGACTCTAGTGCTGGTTTAGGATAAGAACATACATGCAATGACTCTAGTGGATCCAGATGTGGTTCATGAAAAGAACACACATGCAATTACACTGCTGGATCCATATGTGGTTTGTGAAAATAACACACATGCAATGATTCTAGTGCTGGTTTCATGAAAAGGACACACATGCTATGCCTCTGGTGGATCCATATGTGGTTTGTGAAAAGAACACACATGCAATGATATTAGTGGATCCATGTGGTTTGTGAAAAGAACATACATGCAACAACATTGGTTGATCCATATGTGGTTTATGAAAACAACATACATGCAATGACATTGGTTGATCCATGTGTTTTAGTAAAAGAACATAGATGCAATGACTCTGGTGGATCCATATGTGGTTTGTCAAAAGAACACACATGCAATGACATTGGCTGATCCATGTGTTTTATGAAAAGAACATACATGTAATGACTCTAGTGGATCCATATGTGGTTTGTCAAAAGAACACACATGCAATGACATTGGTGGATCTATGTGGTTTGTGAAAAGAACACACATGCAATGACTCTGGTGGATCCATATGTCGTTTGTGCAAAGAACACTCATGCAATGACTTTGGTGGATCCATATGTGGTTTCTGAAATGAACACATGTGCAATGACTCTAGTGCTAGTTTCATGAAAAGAACACACATGCAATGACTCGAGCTGTAGTTCATGAAAACAACACACATGCAATGACTCTAGTGCTGGTTTTGTGAAAACAAAACACATGCAATGACTCTAGTGGATCCATATGTGGTTCATGAAAAGAACACACATCCAATGACTCTAGTGGATCCATGTGGTTTGTGGAAAAAATATACATGCAATGACTCTAGTGGATCCATATGTTGTTGATGAAAAGAACACACATGCAATGACATTGGTGGATCCATGTGGTTGTGGAAATAATAGACATGCAATGA
>CAJUXJ010001948.1:0-25829 GCA_910589775.1 Avena eriantha | reverse complement strand
CATGCAATGACCACTGGTTGATCCATTTGTTGGTTTTAGTATAAGAACACACATGCAATGACTCTAGTGGTTGATCCATGTGTGGTTTGTGGAAAGAACACACATGCAATGAAAGTGGTGGATCCATGTGTGGTTTGTGGATAGAATAACTATGTTATGGTGTGCCTTCTAGAAGACTCAGTCTAACGGTGGATCCATTGGGGGGCAATGCTAGTTTTAGTATAAGAACACACATGCAATGACTCTAGTGGTTGATCCATGTGTGGTTTGTGGAAAGAACAGACATGCAATGACTCTGGTTGATCCATATGTGGTTTGTGGAAAGAACACACATGCAATGACCACTGGTGGATCCATGTGTGGTTTGTGGAAAAGAACACACATGCAATGACTGTAATGGATCCATAAGTGGTTTATGGAAAAGACCCACGTGCAATGACCACTGGTTGATCCATATGTGGTTTCTGGAAAGAACACAGATGCACTCACTCTAGTGTTGGTTTTAGTACAAGAACACACATGCAATGACTCTAGTGGTTGATCCAGGTGTGGTTTGTGGAAGGAACACACATGCAATGATAGTGGTGGATCCATGTGTGGTTTGTGGATAGAACACAGATGCAATGACTCTAGTGCTAGTTTTGGTATAAGAACACACATGCAATGACTCTAGTGGTAGATCCATAAGTGGTTTGTGGAAATGAACACACACATGCAGTGACTCTAGTGGTTGATCCATATGTGGTTTGTGGAAAGAACACACATGCAATGACTCTAGTGGTTGATCCGTGTGTGGTTTCTGGAAATAACACACACGCAATGACTGTAATGGATCCATAAGTGGTTTATGAAAAAGAACCCACATGCAATGACCACTGGTTGATCCATTTGTTGGTTTTAGTATAAGAGCACACATGCAATGAATCTAGTGGTTGATCCATGTGTGGTTTGTGGAAACAACACACATGCAATGGCAGTGGTGGATCCATGTGTGGTTTGTGGATAGAATACACATGCAATGATCGCTGGTGGATCCATGTGTGGTTTGTGGAAAAGAACACACATGCAATGACCACTGGTTGATCCATGTGTGGTTTGTGGAAAGAACACACATGCAATGACTCTAGTGTTGGTTTTAGTATAAGAACACACATGCAATGACTCTAGTGGTGGATCCATGTGTGGTTTGTGGAAAAGAACACACACATGCCATGACTCTAGTGGTCGATCCATGTGTGGTGTGTGGAAATAACACACATGTAATGACTCTAGTGGTTGATCCATGTGTGGTTTGTGGAAAGAACACACATGCAATGACTGTAATGGATCCATAAGTGGTTTATGGAAAAGAACCCACATGCAATGACCAGTGGTTGATCCATGTGTGGTTTGTGGAAAGAACACACATGCAATGACTCTAGTGGTTGATCCATGTGTGGTTTGCGGAAATAACACACATGCAATGACAGTGCTGGATCCATGTGTGGTTTGTGGATAGAACACACATGCAATGACTCTAGTGCCAGTTTTAGTACAAGAAAGCACATACAATGACTCTAGTGTTGGTTTGTGGAAAGAACACACATGCAATGACTCTAGTGTTGGTTTTAGTATAAGAACACACATGCAATGACTCTAGTGGTGGATCCATGTGTGGTTTGTGGAAAAGAACACACACATGCCATGACTCTAGTGGTCGATCCATGTGTGGTGTGTGGAAATAACACACATGCAATGACTCTAGTGGTTGATCCATGTGTGGTTTGTGGAAATAACACACATGCAATGACTGTAATGGATCCATAAGTGGTTTATGGAAAAGAACCCACATGCAATGACCACTGGTTGATCCATTTGTTGGTTTTAGTATAAGAACACACATGCAATGACTCTAGTGGTTGATCCATGTGTGGTTTGTGGAAAGAACACACATGCAATGAAAGTGGTGGATCCATGTGTGGTTTGTGGATAGAATAACTATGTTATGGCGTGCCTTCTAGAAGACTCAGTCTAACGGTGGATCCATTGGGGGGGCAATGCTAGTTTTAGTATAAGAACACACATGCAATGACTCTAGTGGTTGATCCATGTGTGGTTTGTGGAAAGAACAGACATGCAATGACTCTGGTTGATCCTATGTGGTTTGTGGAAAGAACACACATGCAATGACCACTGGTGGATCCATGTGTGGTTTGTGGAAAAGAACACACATGCAATGACTGTAATGGATCCATAAGTGGTTTATGGAAAAGACCCACGTGCAATGACCACTGGTTGATCCATATGTGTTTTCTGGAAAGAACACGGATGCACTCACTCTAGTGTTGGTTTTAGTACAAGAACACACATGCAATGACTCTAGTGGTTGATCCAGGTGTGGTTTGTGGAAGGAACACACATGCAATGATAGTGGTGGATCCATGTGTGGTTTGTGGATAGAACACAGATGCAATGACTCTAGTGCTAGTTTTGGTATAAGAACACACATGCAATGACTCTAGTGGTAGATCCATAAGTGGTTTGTGGAAATGAACACACACATGCAGTGACTCTAGTGGTTGATCCATATGTGGTTTGTGGAAAGAACACACATGCAATGACTCTAGTGGTTGATCCGTGTGTGGTTTCTGGAAATAACACACACGCAATGACTGTAATGGATCCATAAGTGGTTTATGAAAAAGAACCCACATGCAATGACCACTGGTTGATCCATTTGTTGGTTTTAGTATAAGAGCACACATGCAATGAATCTAGTGGTTGATCCATGTGTGGTTTGTGGAAACAACACACATGCAATGGCAGTGGTGGATCCATGTGTGGTTTGTGGATAGAATACACATGCAATGATCGCTGGTGGATCCATGTGTGGTTTGTGGAAAAGAACACACATGCAATGACCACTGGTTGATCCATGTGTGGTTTGTGGAAAGAACACACATGCAATGACTCTAGTGTTGGTTTTAGTATAAGAACACACATGCAATGACTCTAGTGGTGGATCCATGTGTGGTTTGTGGAAAAGAACACACACATGCCATGACTCTAGTGGTCGATCCATGTGTGGTGTGTGGAAATAACACACATGTAATGACTCTAGTGGTTGATCCATGTGTGGTTTGTGGAAAGAACACACATGCAATGACTGTAATGGATCCATAAGTGGTTTATGGAAAAGAACCCACATGCAATGACCAGTGGTTGATCCATCTGTGGTTTGTGGAAAGAACACACATGCAATGACTCTAGTGGTTGATCCATGTGTGGTTTGCGGAAATAACACACATGCAATGACAGTGCTGGATCCATGTGTGGTTGTGGATAGAACACACATGCAATGACTCTAGTGCCAGTTTTAGTACAAGAAAGCACATACAATGACTCTAGTGTTGGTTTGTGGAAAGAACACACATGCAATGACTCTAGTGTTGGTTTTAGTATAAGAACACACATGCAATGACTCTAGTGGTGGATCCATGTGTGGTTTGTGGAAAAGAACACACACATGCCATGACTCTAGTGGTCGATCCATGTGTGGTGTGTGGAAATAACACAGATGCAATGACTCTAGTGGTTGATCCATGTTTGGTTTGTGGAAATAACACACACGCAATGACTGTAATGGATCCATAAGTGGTTTATGGAAAAGAACCCACATGCAATGACCAGTGGTTGATCCATTTGTTGGTTTTAGTATAAGAACACACATGCAATGAATCTAGTGGTTGATCCATGTGTGGTTTGTGGAAACAACACACATGCAATGGCAGTGGTGGATCCATGTGTGGTTTGTGGATAGAACACACATGCAATGACCGCTAGTGGATCCATGTGTGGTTTGTGGAAAAGAACACACATGCAATGACCACTGGTTGATCCATGTGTGGTTTGTGGAAAGAACACACATGCAATGACTCTAGTGTTGGTTTTAGTATAAGAACACACATGCAATGACTCTAGTGGTGGATCCATGTGTGGTTTGTGGAAAAGAACACACACATGCCATGATTCTAGTGGTCGATCCATGTGTGGCGTGTGGAAATAACACACATGCAATGACGCTAGAGGTTGATCCATCTGTGGTTTGTGGAAATAACACACATGCAATGACTGAAATGGATCCATAAGTGGTTTATGGAAAAGAACCCACATGCAATGACTAGTGGTTGATCCATGTGTGGTTTGTGGAAAGAACACACATGCAATGACTCTAGTGGTTGATCCATGTGTGGTTTGCGGAAAGAATACACATGCAATGATAGTGGTGGATCCATGTGTGGTTTGTGGATAGAACACACATGCAATGACTCTAGTGCCAGTTTTAGTACAAGAAAGCACATACAATGACTCTAGTGTTGGTTTGTGGAAAGAACACACATGCAATGACTCTAGTGCTTGATCCATAAGTGGTTTGTGGAAAAGAACACACACATACAGTGAGTCTAGTGGTTGATCCATATGTGGTTTGTGGAAAGAACACACATGCAATGACTGTAGTGGTTGATCCATGTGTGGTTTGTGGAAATAACACACATGCAATGAATGTAATGGATCCATAAGTGGTTTATGGAAAAGAACCCACATGCAATGACCACTGGTTGATCCATTTGTTGGTTTTAGTATAAGAACACACATGCGATGACTCTAGTGGTTGATCCAGGTGTGGTTTGTGGAAAGAACACACAGGCAATGACAGTGGTGGATTCATGTGTGGTTTGTGGATAGAACACACATGCAATGACTCTATTGCTAGTTTAAGTATAAGAACACACATGCAATGACTCTAGTGGTGGATCCATGTGTGGTTTGTCGAAAAGAACACACACATGCTATGACTCTAGTGGTCGATCCTTGTGTGGTTTGTGGAAATAACACACATGCAATGACTCTAGTGGTTGATCCAGGTGTGGTTTGTGGAAGTAACACACATGCAATGAATGTAATGGATCCATAAGTGGTTTATGGAAAAGAACCCACATGCAATGTCTAGTGGTTGATCCAGGTGTGGTTTGTGGAAAGAACACACATGCAATGACTCTAGTGGTTGATCCATGTGTGGTTTATGGAAAGAACACACATGCATTGACAATGGTGGATCCATGTGTGGTTTGTGGATAGAACACACATGCAATGACTCTAGTGCTAGTTTTAGTATAAGAACACACATGCAATGACTCTAGTGTTGGTTTCTGGAAAGAACACACATGCAATGACTCTAGTGGTAGATCCATAAGTGGTTTGTGGAAAAGAACACACACATGCAGTGACTCTAGTGGTTGATCCATATGTGGTTTGTGGAAAGAACACAGATGCAATGACTCTAGTGGTTGATCCGTGTGTGGTTTCTGGAAATAACACACACGCAATGACTGTAATGGAGCCATAAGTAGGTTTATGAAAAAGAACCCACATGCAATGACCACTGGTTGATCCATTTGTTGGTTTTAGTATAAGAGCACACATGCAATGAATCTAGTGGTTGATCCATGTGTGGTTTGTGGAAACAACACACATGCAATGGCAGTGGTGGATCCATGTGTGGTTTGTGGATAGAACACACATGCAATGATCGCTGGTGGATCCATGTGTGGTTTGTGGAAAAGAACACACATGCAATGACCACTGGTTGATCCATATGTGGTTTGTGGAAAGAACACACATGCAATGACTCTAGTGTTGGTTTTAGTATAAGAACACACATGCAATGACTCTAGTGGTGGATCCATGTGTGGTTTGTGGAAAAGAACACACACATGCAATGACTCTAGTGGTCGATCCATGTGTGGTTTTTGGAAATAACACACATGCCATGACTCTAGTGGTTGATCCATGTGTGGTTTGTGGAAATAACATACATGCAATGACTGTAATGGATCCATAATTGGTTTATGGAAAACAACCCACATGCAATGACCAGTGGTTGATCCATGTGTGGTTTGTGGAAAGAACACACATGCAATGACTCTAGTGGTTGATCCATGTGTGGTTTGCGGAAAGAACACACATGCAATGACAGTGGTGGATCCAAGTGTGGTTTGTGGATAGAACACACATGCAATGACTCTAGTGCCAGTTTTAGTACAAGAACACACATGCAATGACTCTAGTGTTGGTTTGTGGAAAGAACACAGATGCAATGACTCTAGTAGTTGATCCATAAGTGGTTTGTGGAAAAGAACACACACTTACAGTGACTCTAGTGGTCGATCCATATGTGGTTTCTGGAAATAACACACATGCAATGACTCTAGTGGTTGATCCATGTGTGGTTTGTGGAATTAACACACATGTAATGACTGTAATGGATCCATAAGTGGTTTATGGAAAAGAACCCACATGCAATGACCACTGGTTGATCCATTTGTTGGTTTTAGTATAAGAACACACATGCAATTACTCTAGTGGTTGGTCCATGTGTGGTTTGTGGAAAGAACACACATGCAATGACAGTGGTGGATCCATGTGTGGTTTGTGGATAGAACAACTGTGTTATGGCGTGCCTTCTAGATGACTCAGTCTAACGGTGGATCCATTGGGGGGCAATGCTTGTTTTAGTATAAGAACAAGCATGAAATGACTCAAATAGATCCATGTGTAGTTTTAGTATAAGAACACATATCCAATGACTCTAGTGGTTGATCCATCTGTGGTTTGTGGAAAGAACATACATGCAATGACTCTGGTTGATCCATATGTGGTTTGTGGAAAGAACACACATGCAATGACCACTGGTAGAGCCATGTGTGGTTTGTGGAAAAGAATACACATGCAATGACTGAAATGGATCCATAAGTGAAACGAACACACATGCAATGACCACTAGTTGATCGATAAGTTGTTTGTGGAAAAGAACACACATGCAATGAGTTTAGTGGATCCATGTGTGGTTTGTGGAAAAGAACACACATGCAATGACTCTAGTGCTGGTTTGTGGTTTTAGTATAAGAACACACATGCAATGACTCTAGTGGTTGATCCATGTGTGGTTTGTGGAAAGAACACACATGCAATGACTCTGGTTGATCCATATGTGGTTTGTCGAAAGAACACACATGCAATGACTCAATTGGTGGATCCATGTGTGGTTTGTGGAAAAGAACACACACATGCAATGACTCTAGTGGTTGATCCATGTGTGGTTTGTGGAAATAACACACATGCAATGATTCTAGTGTTGGTTTTAGTATAAGAACACACATGTAGTGACTCAAGTGGTGGATCCATGTGTGGTTTGTGGAAAAGAACACATACATGCAATGACTCTAGTAGTCGATCCATGTGTGGTTTGTGGAAATAACACACATGCAGTGACTCTAGTGGTTGATCCATGTGTGGTTTGTGGAAAGAACACACATGCAATGGCAATGGTGGATCCATGTGTCGTTTGTGGATAGAACACACATGCAATGACTCTAGTGCTAGTTTTAGTATAAGAACACACATGCAATGACTCTAGTGGGTCCATATGTGGTTTGTGAAAAGAACACACATGCAATGACCACTGATTGATCCATAAGTTGTTTGTGGCAAAGAACACACATGCAATGAGTCTAGTGGATCCATGTGTGGTTTGTGGAAAAGAGCATACATGCAATGACTCTAGTGCTAGTTTGTGGTTTTAATATAAGAACGCACATGCAATGACTCTAGCGGTGGATCCATGTGTGGTTTGTGGAAAAGAACACACACATGCTATGACTCTAGTGGTCGATCCTTGTGTGGTTTGTGGAAATAACACACATGCAATGACTCTAGTGGTTGATCCAGGTGTGGTTTGTGGAAATAACACACATGCAATGAATGTAATGGATCCATAAGTGGTTTATGGAAAAGAACCCACATGCAATGTCTAGTGGTTGATCCAGGTGTGGTTTGTGGAAAGAACACACATGCAATGACTCTAGTGGTTGATCCATGTGTGGTTTATGGAAAGAACACACATGCATTGACAATGGTGGATCCATGTGTGGTTTGTGGATAGAACACACATGCAATGACTCTAGTGCTAGTTTTAGTATAAGAACACACATGCAATGACTCTAGTGTTGGTTTCTGGAAAGAACACACATGCAATGACCCTAGTGGTAGATCCATAAGTGGTTTGTGGAAAAGAACACACACATGCAGTGACTCTAGTGGTTGATCCATATGTGGTTTGTGGAAAGAACACACATGCAATGACTCTAGTGGTTGATCCGTGTGTGGTTTCTGGAAATAACACACACGCAATGACTGTAATGGAGCCATAAGTGGTTTATGAAAAAGAACCCACATGCAATGACCACTGGTTGATCCATTTGTTGGTTTTAGTATAAGAGCACACATGCAATGAATCTAGTGGTTGATCCATGTGTGGTTTGTGGAAACAACACACATGCAATGGCAGTGGTGGATCCATGTGTGGTTTGTGGATAGAACACACATGCAATGATCGCTGGTGGATCCATGTGTGGTTTGTGGAAAAGAACACACATGCAATGACCACTGGTTGATCCATATGTGGTTTGTGGAAAGAACACACATGCAATGACTCTAGTGTTGGTTTTAGTATAAGAACACACATGCAATGACTCTAGTGGTGGATCCATGTGTGGTTTGTGGAAAAGAACACACACATGCAATGACTCTAGTGGTCGATCCATGTGTGGTTTTTGGAAATAACACACATGCCATGACTCTAGTGGTTGATCCATGTTTGGTTTGTGGAAATAACACACACGCAATGACTCTAGTGCCAGTTTTAGTACAAGAAAGCACATACAATGACTCTAGTGTTGGTTTGTGGAAAGAACACACATGCAATGACTCTAGTGTTGGTTTTAGTATAAGAACACACATGCAATGACTCTAGTGGTGGATCCATGTGTGGTTTGTGGAAAAGAACACACACATGCCATGACTCTAGTGGTCGATCCATGTGTGGTGTGTGGAAATAACACAGATGCAATGACTCTAGTGGTTGATCCATGTTTGGTTTGTGGAAATAACACACACGCAATGACTGTAATGGATCCATAAGTGGTTTATGGAAAAGAACCCACATGCAATGACCAGTGGTTGATCCATTTGTTGGTTTTAGTATAAGAACACACATGCAATGAATCTAGTGGTTGATCCATGTGTGGTTTGTGGAAACAACACACATGCAATGGCAGTGGTGGATCCATGTGTGGTTTGTGGATAGAACACACATGCAATGATCGCTGGTGGATCCATGTGTGGTTTGTGGAAAAGAACACACATGCAATGACCACTGGTTGATCCATATGTGGTTTGTGGAAAGAACACACATGCAATGACTCTAGTGTTGGTTTTAGTATAAGAACACACATGCAATGACTCTAGTGGTGGATCCATGTGTGGTTTGTGGAAAAGAACACACACATGCAATGACTCTAGTGGTCGATCCATGTGTGGTTTTTGGAAATAACACACATGCCATGACTCTAGTGGTTGATCCATGTGTGGTTTGTGGAAATAACATACATGCATTGACAATATAAGAACGCACATGCAATGACTCTAGTGCTAGTTTGTGGTTTTAATATAATAACACACATGCAATGACTCTAGTGGTTGATCCAGGTGTGGTTTGTGGAAAGAACACACACATGAAATGACTCTAGTGGTCGATCCATGTGTGGTTTGTGGAAATAACACACATGCAATGACTCTAGTGGTTGATCCATGTGTGGTTTGTGGAAATAACACACATGCAATGACTATAATGGATCCATAAGTGGTTTATGGAAAAGAACACACATGCAATGACTCTAGTGGTTGATCCATGTGTGGTTTTCGGAAAGAACACACATGCAATGACAGTGGTGGATCCATGTGTGGTTTGTGGATAAAACACACATGCAATGACTCTAGTGCTAGTTTTAGTATAAGAACACACATGCAATGACTCTAGTGTTAGTTTGTGGAAATAATACACATGCAATGACTCTAGTGGTTGATCCATAAGTGGTTTGTGGAAAAGAACACACAGATGCAGTGACTCTAGTGGTTGATCCATATGTGGTTTGTGGAAAGAACACACATGCAACGACTCTAGTGGCTGATCCATGTGTGGTTTGTGGAAATAACACACATGCAATGACTATATTGGATCCATAAGTGATCTATGGAAAAGAACATGCATGCAATGACCACTGGTTGATCCATGTGTGGTTTGTGGAAAGAACACACATGCAATGACTCTACTGTTGGTTTTAGTATAAGAATACACATTCAATGACTCTAGTGCTGGATCCATGTATGGTTTGTGGAAAAGAACACACACATGCAATGACTCTAGTGGTCGATCCATGTGTGTTTTGTGGAAATAACACACATGCAATGACTCTAGTAGTTGATCCATGTGTGGTTTGTGGAAATAACACACATGAAATGACTAATGGATCCATATGTGGATTATGGAAGAGAACCCACATGCAATGACCAGTGGTTGATCCTTGTGTGGTTTGTGGAAAGAACACACATCCAATGACTCTAGTGGTGGATCCATGTGTGGTTTGTGGATAGAACACACATGCAATGACTCTAGTGCTAGTTTTAGTATAAGAACACACATGTAATGACTCTAGTGTTGGTTTGTGGAAAGAATACACATGCAATGAATCTAGTGGTTGATCCATAAGTGGTTTGTGGAAAAGAACACACACATGTAGTGACTCTAGTGGTTGATCCATATGTGGTTTGTGGAAAGAACACACATGCATTGACTCTAGTGGTTGATCTATGTGTGGTTTGTGGAAATAACGCACATGTAATGACTATAATGGATCCATAAGTGGTTTATGGAAAAGAACCCACATGCAATGACCAGTGGTTGATCCATTTGTTGGTTTTAGTATAAGAACACACATGCAATGAATTTAGTGGTTGATCCATGTGTGGTTTGTGGAAACAACACACATGCAATGGCAGTGGTGGATCCATGTGTGGTTTGTGGATATAACACACATGCAATGACCTCTAGTGGATCCATGTGTGGTTTGTGGAAAAGAACACACATGCAATGACCACTGGTTGATCCATGTGTGGTTTGTGGAAAGAACACACATGCAATGACTCTAGTGGTCGATCCATGTGTGGTTTGTGGAAATAACAGACATGCAATGACTCTAGTGGTCGATCCATGTGTGGTTTGTCGAAATAACACACATGCAATGACTCTAGTGGTTGATCCATGTGTGGTTTGTGGAAATAACACACATGCAATGACTGTAATGGATCTATAAGTGGTTTATGGAAAAGAACACACATGCTATGACCAGTGGTTGATCCATGTGTGGTTTGTAGAAAGAACACACATGCAATGACTCTAGTGGTTGATCCATGTGTGGTTTGGGGAAAGAACACACATGCAATGACAGTGGTGGATCCATGTGTGGTTTGTGGATAGAACACACATGCAATGACTCTAGTGCTAGTTTTAGTATAAGAACACACATGCAATGACTCTAGTGGATCCACATGTGGTTTGTGAAAAGAACACACGTGCAATAACCACTGGTTGATCTGTAAGTTGTTTGTGGAAAAGAACACACATGCAAGGACTCTAGCGGATCCATGTGTGGTTTGTGGAAAAGAACACACATGCAATGACTCTAGTGCTGGTTTGTGGTTTTAATATAAGAAAACACATGCAATGACTCTAGTGGTGGATCCATGTGTGGTTTGTTGAAAAGAACACACACATGCAATGACTCTAGTGGTCGATCCATGTGTGGTTTGTGGAAATAACACACATGCAATGACTCTAGTGGTCGATCCATGTGTGGTTTGTGGAAATAACACACATGCAATGACTCTAGTGGTTGATCCATGTGTGGTTTGTAGTTCTATTATCTCAATTAAAACTAAGCATAAGGTAGTGAACAGACACCAATGACTACAATAAATTATGCAAATTCAGTTCGATTTAGTTTATGACAAATTGAGTTCGACTAATCCAAATTATAAATGAACTCCCACTCAAAAACGAAATCCCTCGTGCCTTTTTGGTGATTACATGAACCAAATCCACTACACCAAGTCCGATCATCACATGAGTCGGTGTAGCTTCAAAAGCGAGCATCAATATGGGCATCATATCAACTATATGACTCAAGCTTAACCTTTCGGTCCATGTTCCGAGGCCATGTTTGTACATGCTAGGCTCGCCAAGTAAGAACCTTAGTATTCGCGTGTGTAAAACTGTCTTACACACGTTTTATGAAAGCGTTGATTCAAGTACACCCGATCATCACGTGATGCTCGAAATACGATCCATAGAAAAGTGCATACTTAAGGAAGAACTCATTTTATCCTGATATTTAAATGAGGGATCATCTTATAATGCTACTAAAACGCCAAACTAACAATATAAGATGCAAACATCTAATGTGTAAAGTGAGATGATATGGTCCATGCATTTGATCTCTATCATTAGCATCGTGGTATGATCTCTATCATTCCTTTGTGTGTAAGTCCATGGTCTATGTAAATTACACGTTGAGTGTGTTGTAAGAGTATCTATCATACATCTACTTACAAAAATACCATATCAAGACGCTAGCCCAACAACAATCTAAACTAGATGCCTCTAATTTATCCATTGCAAGTTTTACGTGGCTTAGGGCTTTCAGAGATAGAACCGTTCTTACCTACGAACATGAAACCACAACGAGGATAACTAAGTTATTAGTAACTCGTTGTAAATCAGATATTGACTATAGGAGGAGAGACAGACACCTGCTAGCCACTTATGCAAAACTAGTTGCATGTCAGTCGTGGAACCGGTCTCATGTACGATGACATGTAAGGTTGGTCCGGGCCGCTTCATCCCACTATGCCACCAATATCCAAAGTACATATAAGAAGCAATAACATGATCATCACCGCCCACATACTCTTATGTGTTATACCCGTGCAAAGCACCTACGCATAGATCAGGCTCTGATACCACTGAAGGGTTCGCAGCATAGAAAACAAAATAAATCCTACTCTGGGAACTATACGCCAAGATCTATCTACTATATACAAGCAACGGGTGGATATACATCCATGGATAACTCACCCTCGAAGACAACAAAGCTTTGTTAACGAGATGGAACTCGTGGATGATGTAGTCGTAAACTTGCCGATCTCAAGATCGTGATGAAGTCCAGCAGGTCCGGCTCCAGCACGTCCTTCAGATCCTGCTCCAGCAAGTCCAGCACCACCTAGTCCAACACCACAAAGAAGCGGTGCATCCTTGATCGCACACACGTCCGGTACCCCCGACAACCTTCGTCCCTCGCTCCAGCAAAGCAGCGGAAGCAGCAACAGATAAAGCCACCGGGAACATGTATCTCGCTAATCCGAGACCATGGGGAAATAATAGTAGAGGGGGAGAGAGATCCTTCACGAGGAGGTGTGAGGAAGAAGGGGTGTGAGGGGTTCCTTTTATAGGACGAGGGGGGTGCCCCTCCCCATGGCTGGCGCTCAAGGGTGACCCCTCACCTCCTCATTCATGTGGTGGTAACTCCCTCCACATAAATTTGCCCCTTCACATTCTCTTTAAAGTCTCCACTTTAAATGAATTAAATTTTTCCAAGATTAATGCTCTCTCATTTAATAAAACTCTTTTATTAATTTTATTCAGAATTTTGTTAATTAATTTTAATTAACAAACATTCAGATAAAACCCCCTACAACATTTCAATATTACATGCAGAACCAATTTCAGCAATATCACCCGAAACAGTTTCGGTGTCTATTGAAATAATTCCAGCGCTTTCTTAAATCTTTATCTGAAACATATTTGCTCCAAATGGTGTCGGTATCCCTTAAGTGTGTCACCCTACGGTTCGCGAATAATGCAGAGATGATCGATACCCCTCTCAGATCAATAATCAGAAGCGGGACCTGGAGATCCATACTGACTCCTACACATTCAACGATGACTTCTGTGATCGTGAGAACCTTTAACACTAGTAACTAAATCCCTTTGTCTCATGATATAATACATGTCCGATATTCGATCATCGGTATCCAAATACCTAGTTTGATCTCGTTACCGACATGCACTCTTTTCTCGTTCCCGTGATATAACATTCTAGTGATCACATCACTTGCTTGCAAGCTATTTCAATGTGATATCACCGAGAGGGCCTAGAGTATATCTATCCGTCATCGGGATGGAAAAATCCCACTCTTGATCCACGAGCCTCAACATAACACCTTCGTAGCATTGAACCCACCTTTCTAGTCACCCTGTTACGGTCTGACGTTTGATGTTAACAAGATACTCTTCCGGTGTTATCAATTAACATGATCTCATGGTCTAAGGACTAAGATTACTTCGTATGATGTTATAGCAATATAAACATAATGACTCTGATCGTAATGCTATACTTCGGATGAATGTTCATCACATCATTCCACCAATGTTGTGACCTCGTTATTAACAACATCCAATGTCCATGATCAGGAAACCTTGATCGTCTTGTTAATCAACGAGCTAGTTTATATGAGAGGCATTACTAGGAACTTTGTATTTTGTTTATTAAACACACATGTATTAATATTTCCATTTAATACAATTATAGCATGCAAAATAAAAATTTATCATAAACAAGGAATAAGATAATAACCACTTTATTATTGCCTCTCGGACATATTCCATTCAGCCACATGTTGTACAAGTTACTCATGTTGCCAAATGGGTTAAATCCATCTGTAGGTAGGCCAAGTCTCAGGTTCCTTGGATCCATTGCAAATCCTGGATGTCTAAGTAAGTAATCGTCTGGCTTGAGAATCTCTTGTGCCATCTTGTTTCCTTAGATGTTTGTTCTGACAGAAACAACCTCTTCAATCTATCTATAATTGAAAAATATCTCAGAACCTTACAAGGATCCTTCTTCTTTTTATCACCATTTTTCCATCTTGATTCATTACATATTGGGCATTCATCGAGGTTTTCATAATCCTCCCAGAACAATACATAGTTATTTGGACCAAAATGGATCTTCTCATATGATAGTCCAAGTACCTTGATGTACTGTTTCATCTCATAAAAGGATTTTGGCAGTCCTTCCCTAGGGATTGACTCACTGTACACCTTAATCACTGAATTGAAAGCTTCGTTGGTAATCTTGTTGAACGACTTCTCCTTTAGTAATTTCATTACCAGTTCGAATCTTGAGATACCAGAATCAGGGTCCACTGAGCACTTGGCATCTTCTATCAGGTTAGAAAAAAGTGATATTTTAAGAGAAGGAGCGCCTTTTGCTTGTAGTGGGGTACAGGTCCCTTAACAAAACACAAAAGTCCTCATCCTCGATCTGATGAGCTTCAGGCGGATCAGAATCAACTAGAGGACCAAGAACAGGCTGATCATATGGTTCACCATGTTTAGTCCACCTAATATATGTGTGTTGCATCCCATTAATGAAAGTATGGTCTGCGACTCTTCTCTGACTCGGCTTTTAATAATTAAGGCATTGTCGGCATGGGCAAAACACATCTGAGTCGCTGTTATGCTATCTAACAAACATCATGAATTCATTAACATCTTCCCAATATGAAGGTGTTGTTTTTTCCATTTAGTATCCAATATCTGTCCATCTGTTGAGGATAGAGATGGTCAGAAGCTTTCAAGATATTTCACCAAACAGGTTGATTACAGATCTAATAAACCAAGATATATGAGCAACCTAATTGAATATAGAAGTATAAATGCCATGTAATTTTAGCTTATTTTAGAAATTGAGTGCAGAACTATGATACATATTTGAGAGAACAGATCGACCGAGCACAAAATGACAACCAATTCGAACAAACAGATCAAGTGCTGAACAATGTCAGACGAGCAGATCGAGTACGAAACTACTTACAGGGAATGATTGAGCGAACTAAGGATATTATAAGCGTACCATGGGGATCGACTAGCTACCACCGGCTTGTGTGTGTCTCGAAAAGAATGGCACGGCCAGCAATGCTGTCAGGCCGCCCTGGCTGATAGACGGAGTGTGAATGTTTTGGTGCGCGGCTTGTGGCTTTGACCGCATGCGCATCTCCAGAAGAATGGCGCAAAGAGACAGTAGTTGGCTGCTGGAGTGAAGGCGTGAGTTGGAAGGCGCGAGTGGGAAAGTTTTGGCGCGTGCGGGGTATGTGTCCTGGTTGTCAGCAATTTTCACACGAAAATATCGGCCAAAATTTTCTCCCTCGTTTTTTCTTCCTTGTTGAGGTCTAGAATTTTTATTACTGAGCCCATGAAATTATCCTATCAGGCCAAATCATAGCCCAAAACCTTCAATTCAGCCTTTTCATTATCTTGTGGATGCCGACCATAGCGTATTTAGGTTGGAGTAAGCCCATGAAGAATAGGGCATCCGCCCCCAGTTATCCTAGAATATTTTTAATTCGGCCTTTATGGTCATCCCCTTCCCCCACCCCCCAGAAAAAGCTCCGCCTACCTATGTTATTTTGTTGAAACTACTACATTACTAGTAAGTTCCATGTACCCTGCACGTGAGAACCAGATAATAGACATATGACATATCATCACTATATAAAATTATAATAGATAATTTTCAAAAAAATATAATTTGATCGACATCTATATAGTATGTGTGTATATTTGGTCCTTTACTTTGTACCATGTATATTTAGACCTAGCAACGGACTGATGTCAAAACAGCGGACGGGGCTGAAAACAGTCTATCATTTGTATGTTTCATTTATAGAGAGGCTGACACATGGGACCCAACATCGCGGCCTTATAGAGATGCTACATCGAGCAACATGGCCATGTTCGAAATAGGGAGGCACGAGAGAGAAAAAAGTCTAGCATGGTGAGAGGCTATCATGGAGGTCCCAGCAACGTTATCAAGTTCGACCCGAAAAACAATCCAATATACACACACGCCTTTCCGAGGTCAGGGAACTATTTTTTTAGCGTAGGGTCAGGGAACTGCTGAGCACAGGCCAGTGAAATTTGGGAAAGGATCCCATGGAGCATAGGCAGGAACATTTTAATTCGGCCTTGTCAAGGTCAAGGGACTACTTAGCACAACCGAGTGAAATTTAAGAAAGGACCCCATGGAGTATAGCTCATGTAGATGGACTGTAACACCCTCGAATCAGCCCTATGCAATTTTTAGCGATTCCCGCCAAACCCGCATAGAAACGATTCAAAGATGCCCACCAGGCACTTGCGTGCGGGTGGAAAATGAAGTAATATCATTACACATTAATCCGCAATTGAACCCACAGAATATATATATATATACAACACGAATCCATGAGTCAGGAATACAGATATACAATGCAAATATCCAAATCACCTTGAAAACGATACAACATCCGAGTATGGACAAGATGCAAATTGGGCTAAGATCCCTGAAGAATAACCAATGGCGTCCGTAACCCTGCCCAGACCAAGCCAGAAGGGTAACCAGACTAAAGACGTCGAACTTGTACCTGTTTAACAAAAGGGGTACCAACAAATGGAAAAGGAAAAAGGGAGCGATCAGTACTGAGGCCAGTACACGGCGAGGCTAGAATTTGGAGGCTCTCGCCTACATAGGTATAGTGGACTGAAGTGGCAGCGAAGCATGCACTAAACAACCTATAGAGACTCGATAAATTGTGGGCTATTAGAGAGAGATAAGAAAGACCTATTCGGAACCAACCTGATACTAACACCAAACATACACATCCTGGTATTTCCCCCTCGAAACCAAACGAGGATGTCCCCCGAGTAACTCGCACAGTTGGCAGTTTTATTCATTCCTTTATAGTTGCAGCACTTACTAGTCAGATATAGATAGCATGAGTCATCTCGATATCATAAGCAATGGGCAGTTTTAGTTAACCATTCCATTGTAGTTGCAATACTTACTAGTCAGGTACAATTAGCATGAGACATCCCAACTCCAGTAGTTGTTGGCACTTTTATTTACTCATTCCATTGCAGTGCAACTGATTACTAGACATGTCATAGTCAAATTATAGCACTACTTTAGTTATAGTTGTCTATGATCGAGATAATGTGCTCCAAGTCGTCCATAACCACGGACGCAACTTTAAGAAAGATTTACCCTGCAGGGGTGCACAAATAGCAACACACACACGATCAACCTCGGGAAGAACCAAATAAAAAGCAACAAGGCCTCACGACAAAGCATTCAAAGGATTCATAAATCATTTCAAGGGCCACCCCACTAAGGTACCCGCAACGAATTTGGCCGGCTAAGAGACAAACCCAGGATTTGTGTAGATGGCGGTAAACTACTAGGAACCCGAAAGTGTGACTGGGTTTGTCGATACAGCGAAAACGTGTCATGATCCAAAACATTACAGGTTCTCCATGCACAATCATAAATAAAGCAGTAAAGCATGGCATAGGTACAGGATAGTAATAAAGCCCCAAACTAGTTTGTGGCCCCAAGAAATAAAGTGCGATTCAAGCTCAGGCAAAGGGGAATTCATAGAGTCTCCCGTATGTGGATAGTGTGAATAGTCAAGGAACATGTATCAAGTACTCGGGGCCTACGGGACACAAGTGAGCGTGGAAGAACCAAATATTAGCTATTGCCCACTGGTTCCTCTGCATTAGTTATATCTATTCCCAACATTTTAATTATCAGTTGAAATTAAAGTCATGATCATCTCCACCATTAAGCATGTGCCAACCTTCCAACAACGGTGGAACAACAACGACGCGAAGCAGCACCTGAGCAAGCAACTACGACTCGCAAGGCCAACTATCTATCAAACAACAGGCTATAGGATGTGTCCAAGGCAATATAGAGGGGCTTGTTCGTCTGCGGTACCAAAGTTGGCAGGCCAGCGCATGGCGGTACCTAAGTTGCCTGAAATTACCGCGTTTCGAAAAGTTGGGCCGCCAACTACGAAGAGGGGCCATTTCGATGCAAACTCGTCTCACCCCTACCAAATCCAAACATGCCGTGAAACTGCCCCGTGAAGTAGACGGTCGGGACCCTCATGTCAGTAATATTTCCGTGATGCGAGCGCCAACGCGGCAACCACGTAGGCGAAACGAGATACTAAAGGAGCATCATGCGTTGACCAAATTCACAAATCCACCCCGTCCCTCCTTTCGCATGAACCCCAGCACCGACGTCGTCGAAATCCCCTCTCCAACCAGAATGATCTCTTCGGGCATTTGACTTTCGACGCCAAGTTGCTGCGCCTACTCACTGCTACCGAGCTCTAATGCCGAATGCCCTGCCAGTAGTTGCGACGATCTAGTCTACCTCTACCGCCGACGAGCTGAGCAGCGCGGAGGATGGCAGATCCATTTGCCGATGAAGAAGTACTTCTGGCTAATTTTGGGTGAGCTACTCTTCTCTTTGCTATTCACACTACCTATAACTGCTCGCTGGCTATTGGCATTACAGAGATATATCGAACATAGAATTGTTTGCTAGCACGACACTAATAAACAATTATTATCTTTTGTCTCCAATTTTCTGTGAACTAGGATCTCCGCTAAACGCAACTACACGGTTCTGGTCACCATCTGCGGCTACCTCATTAAATTAGCACATGGGAAGAGCACGTCGAACGAGGCTCAGAATCTGAAGATGGAAGTAGCGCCTATGCAGTTATGCACAATCCCTGGTTTGGTTGCTGTTGTGCGTGAACTTGCTGAAATGAGGCCGGAGCAGACTACACGGTTCAGCCTCCTTGATGAATGAGGCTTCAAGGTTCCTATAGCGTGTGACAGTCAGCTAATTGGGTTGATGAAACAGCATGTTAGGCTTCACGTGGTTATGCTGGTGTGTAACATAGTGGATGAGGAAGCTGTTGGACAGGGAGTCGCCAAACTATTCTTAGACAGGGAGGTCTAACTCGAACCCTACTGTTGTTGAGTAAAATGTGGTTCCTCGTCCGCGACATGCTTCTGTCAGGCAACATCCTCGTAGGAGTCCCCGTATTGCCGTTGTGGAAAACTCTGCTATGGAATCTGCTGGTACTGGTCGTCCCCTTCCCCGTGCCCGTGTTGCTGCGGCTGCTGCTCACCCAATCCATGCCGCTGTTGAGCAAACTAAGGCGTTCGGAGGCTACCGTGTTGTTGTTGCCAAGACCGCCGCCTTGTGTGCTGCTCCTCCTCAAAACTGTCCTCAAGTTGTGCGAACCCGTGCTCTAGAATCTGCTGGTACTGTTTGTCCTTGTGTTGTTGTTGATCTGGACGCTGTTGACAAAATCCCAGCCGCTATTGAGCAAACCAAGGCTTCCAGAGGCTGCCCCACTGTTGTTGCAAAGACTGAACCATTCTCTCCTCCTCGAACCCGTGCTCGGTTTCAGTGAGCTGCTGGTCTGAAGCCAACTCATGGTCTAGACTCTGCTAGCACTCGAAACACTTCTGTTGTGGGAACTGCTCCTGATCGTCGAGGTGGCATGGCAGCAGCTGATCCTATTGTGGCTGCCGTTAGAAGGGACCCTGCCTATCCAACATGTAATGTAGCTCCCGCTGCTAAGGGCCCTCGCCTTGCTCCTGGTCATGGTACTTCCACTGAGGTTGATCCAGCTAACGATGACGCTGGTGATGGCGGCGGTGGCATTGGGGCTGGGTCTGATGGTGCCGCTCCATCTCTCGAACATCTTAGAGGTTTCTATCCTGAAGAACCTGATGATGGCAAAGTAATCGTTCGTATCGGTGTCGCGGATTATACTGCAAAATTAGATGATGGCATAGAATTTTTTTTTGACGAGTTTGATGTAATCTTTGGCAGATACGACCCTGAAGTGGTAGAGCTATCTGACCTGATGGCATCGTTACGTGTGAAGGTGATGTGGGGGTCCTCCTAGGAAGCACGTTTGTTATATTATGGTTACAGGAGCAAAAAGGCTATCGAAGTGAAAGATACCAGGGATTTAGTCGTACTGTTTACAAGGAAACATTATAGAGGTGAAGTTTACTTCCACTTCGTAGTGCTCATGGTTGGAGAGGAATTGGAACTCGACAATAGAGATGATGGACTTTTAGAAGGCAGGGGTGACCTGATCCATGGCATCACTAGGGCTGGTGCGACTGAGGGTGGCTTCGAACAGAGGAGAGTCTTACAGAGGAGCGTCCTAAAGAGGAGCAGGAAGAGCATCCCCAGAAAGGGCACCCCGAAGAAGATCGTCACCAAGGAGACCACGCCAGAGAAGAGGACGCCCAAGAGTCGCATGACAAAAGACACCACGCCGCAGAGTACACCCCTGAGATCCAGTAAAAATGCCACACCAAATGGTAGCATCAAAAAAGCTAAGAGGGCTAGCACGGTGGTGAACACTCCCAGGAGTGGTAGCAAAGAGGCGAAGATGGCCAGCACAGAGGCTACCACACCCAATGGGAGCAGAAAAAACACTAATTTGGAGCGGAACACGCCGCTGTCAGGGAATTATGCTAGCACAAAGGAGAACACGCCCAATAGTAGCAACAAAATGGCTAATTTGGAGCGGAACAAGCCGCTGAGGTTAGGTAATAATGCTAGCATGAAGGAGAACACGCCCAATAGTAGCAGCAAAAGGGCTAATTTGGAGCGGAACACGCCGCTGGGGTCAGGCAATAATGCCAGCACGAAGGAGAACACGCCCAATAGTAGCAGCAAAAGGGCTAATTCGAAGAAGAACACGCCGCAGAGGTTAGGCAATAATGCCAGCACCCTGGAGCCAACACCCGTAAGGGGAGGCAGTAAGGAGATCACACCCAAGAGCGGTAGCAAAAGGCCTAGTTTGATGGGGAATGGAACACGGATGTCAAGCCCTACTGATAACATCAGGAAATATTACATCAGGAAGGAGGATGTACACATGAAGAGCAAGAGGATTCTGTACACTCAAGATGAAATTGATTCTGACTGCTATTTGTCCACTGAAGTACCTGGGATGCGTGCAAACGTAAGACCACCCCATGTGGTTGCAGCAGAACCAACCGAGTGTGTTGGAGAAAACAGAGTTGCCGGTGAGGTGGACTGGGGCAATGTTCCTGTCGATCCGGTGGAGACGATGGTGCAGCCCCACCTATGGGAGTCAATATGATGTGTGTAGTACTAGGCATTAGAGACGATGGCGAAGATTTTGAATCAGATGAAGAAGCAGGCACTGTAGAGGATCAAGAATCTGGTGATGATGAAATAGACGAGGAACTTAATGATGAGGCTGGTATTCTAGTCGATGATTTGCGTGCTGAAGTAGAAGAAATGAAACATGACCACGAGTATCCTATAATTTCGGTCGGCACCGAGTTCAGGAGCATGCATGAGTTCAGGATGTCGTTCCGGCATTTTTGTATCAAGGGGGAGTTCGACGTTTATCGACTGAATAACTCTGCCGAGAGGTATGAGGCCATTTGCAAGTTAACGTAGATGAATGGACGGGCCGAGGTACATTGTCCATGGAGGATCACAGCAAGATCCTTACCTGCGTCGACTGTAATTAGGGTATTGAGGCAATGAATGCAGCAAACCATTATAACTCTCTCTCTCTCTTTTCACTCTATAACAACAATTGATGTGCGATATCTTTTTGGCAACTAGTTGACTCCGCTTATCTTTTAAATGAATCTGTGTTGCAGGTGAACAGAATGGGCCCTCCACACATGTGTCCGACAGGCAACAAACTGAAATCCTCAATGGCTGATACGGAGTGGGTGGCTATGCAATCTATGTCCATACTAAAGGATCACCCTAAGGACACCGCGAATAATATTCATACTAGCCTCAGTTCTAAATACAACATTGTCCTTCCATATTACACGGTTTGGAAAGGTAAAGAGAAAGCTCTGGGGGTCTTGCATGGCGATTGGACCAATAGCTTCAGGATGCTATACAACTTCAAGGCGGAGGTACAAGCTAGGTGTCCAGGGAGTGTTGTGGAGATTGACACCGAATCAGAAGGTGGTAAAATACATTTCAAAAGATTTTTCATGGCGCTTAAACCTTGCATCGATGGATTCAAGGGAGGCTGTAGGCCGTATCTGAGTGTAGACAGCACTGTCCTAACTGGCAAATGGAAAGGCTGCCTGCCATCTACCACAGCACTTGATGGTCACAACTGGATGTTCCTAGTGGCATTCGGGTTGTTTGAAACAGAAACGGAGGAAAACTGGGTCTGGTTTATGAGGCAACTCAGGAGATCAATAGGCCACATGGATCCATTGGCTATATCCACGGATGCATGCAAAGGGCTGACGAATGCAGTGAAGGAGGTGTTCCCGCGAGCTGAAGGTAGAGAATGCCATGCCCATATGATGCTCAACTTGTACTCACACTATGCAGACAGCGTATTTCGTTACATGTTTCCTGCTGCTAGAGTTTACAAACCTAGTAGCAGCGATTATTTCATGAGCAAGATTTTTGCCGAAGCCCCTGAACTTCCAAAGTACTTAGCCATCCATCATTCACAGTTATTGAAGAGGAGTCAATTCAACCCTGACATCAAAGTTGATTACATAAATAACAACCTTGCAGAATGCCTGAATAACTGGGTGAAGGACATAAAAGTGAGTCATGTTCAAATCTTGATGGACAGCATACGTGGTATGATCATGAAGCTGTTAAATTAAGGAGAGAGATCGGTAGGAGACTTAGAGGAGATATGCTACCACCAGTTGTACAATAACTGCACAAGAGAAGCCGAGGACTTGCTCATCTTAAGGTTCTATCGTCAACCAGCAAAAGCTGTGAGGTGGTCGATATGTCCAAGAGTGGGAAAAGGGATGTTGTGAACATCCAGCTGCGAGAATGCACCTGCTTAGAGTGGCAGCATACCGGGAAACCTTGTGACCACGGCTTGGCCTTCTTGGTGAAGAAAATATCTCTACCACATTTGGATCAGTATTTGTCAGACTACTACTCTATGGAAAAGTTCAGAGCTGCGTACGCTGGATCCATCGAGCCATGTACAGACCCATCTCAGTGGCCTCAAGTCCAACTGTCTTTCGAGCTTTGCCAGCAAGTTACAAAAAGGGGCAGAGGAAGACCCCAGGTGAATAGGTTTAAGAATTTTCTCGAGAAGGGTTCGGCTTTCTATGCTACAAAGGGCAAAAACAGATGCAAGACCTGCCATCTTATAGGCCATAGAGGAGCTGGATGTCCCCTTAATGCTCCCAAACCTAGGTATGAGATGGTACATTCACAAAAAAAATTTGTTTATAGTCTGTAGATATAAGGTAGTAATCCATGTACTGTTTTTTTACAGGAAGCGCAAGGTAAGAAACAAGACAGCCAACTCAGTGATTTTGCTGCGGGAAGAAAACCAAAACGAGTGGAATGATGATGCCGGACAAGATTCTAGTGATGATTGGCCTGACTTCCCTCGGCCTGCAGATGCAGGGTACATGAAGGTAAGAAAATTGGCACCCAAGAAGAGGAAGAAGGTAGGAGATGAAGAAGCCAGTGGACGTGAAGGACAGAGGAATAAAGTTGGCACCCAAGCAGAGAAAGAGGGCTAGTAGTGTAGCAGCCTAATGATGTATTGAACTTGAACCTATATATGTAGTTCGGTTAAACTCTAGAGCTGTGTGCGTGGAACTTGTCGGGCGAAACAATCTGCCTCTCATACTCGGAGTAAAATGTATTGCGACTTTAGGATTTGATACGGCCGAGGCCACTAGTGGAATCCAAAATTGTGACTGTGCCACTACTATCTGAACAATCGCGATAGCTGAGCGGTTAAATACTCTCCAAAATCGATGGGTGTTAGTGGCACAGAAATGATTTATTTATAGGCGCTTAATAAATCCCTACTGTTGGCATTACACTTATGATAAGTTTCTGGGCTGGAAAACAATTTCTTAAGCTGGCCGCTACACTCCACGAAGCAGCAACTTATTTCAGCTGCTGGACAACGACATGGCAACATAAACTGCAAATGCAACAGATAATGCCCAGATAATGCGGAAATTGTGTCCACTATCTAGCCTAATCTTGAGCCTGTCTGTCTCACCACCTCTCTGCCCCTGCCTCCCCTGCACCTGGCGAAGCTCCCGGATCTCTCGCTCCATCGCACGAATCTCCTCGTTCTTGTCCCACACAGCATCACTCAGATCCCGAACAAGCTCTCTGTGAAAACCTGTCAGTGGCGTTTCGATCCACACAAACTTGTCACAGCCAGTCCCCCTTCCTTCCTACGTAGAAGATCGAAGGAAACAAAAAAGAATTACATTACGCTTTCCGGATCCGGGTTACCATTGTACCTATAGTAGGAACTTACCGCTCCGATGCTGCAGTTGCTGAATTTTCCTGCAGTATTTTCGTCGGTCCATGAAATCCATCTCAGCATCTTCTCACCACACAAGCACATCATATCGGAAGTAGTAATCGTAGGGCGCCCTCTGGTACCTGATGGGGGCACCCTCCTGACGGCGTTGAGCCGACCCCTGATTCCACCCGAGACGAACTGCACGAGCTGCGAGCCATGAGCGAGGGGGAGCGAGGGCAGAGGAAAGAGGAGCCCTTTGGATGTCAGGGTAGTGGTGTGAAGCGTGATTTATCCCTACTTAATAACTCGGGAAGAATCCTAACGTCCACATTCGGCTGACATGGTGGGGACCTAGCATGTGGACTTGTCAAAAAAAACTCGCACCTTCGGGGGTTCAAAAGCCCTTGTCGCGCGCATTGGACGAAATTTTTGCTACCTTGCCCACGTACATATCACTGGGAGGTCTTGCTCAGGAACCAGACACGCCTGGCCCACAATCTTACTACCTCCTAGGAACTTGTGATGGCTTCACGCCGGCAGATCCATCCGCTCCACCGCTTCCGGTAGGGCTCGCCGTGGCGGATCCACCCAAGATCCTACCGTCACAGTATCAAATGGCCATGGTTTCTTGAGAG